>JAVSBS010027339.1:0-14427 GCA_033124195.1 Coracias cyanogaster
CATTGCAGGTGAGGTTGGCCGGGGCTCTGAGCAACCTGCTCTAGTTGCAGATGTCCCTGCTCACTGCAGGGGGGTTGCACTAGATGAGCTTGAAAGGTCCCTTCCAAGCCAAACCATCCTATGATTCTGTGAGCGGATCTGTGTCCCTCTCCTTGCCCACCTTCCCCAGGTGCTCGCTTTGAAGACACTGAGCTGGAGAGGCTGAAGTTTGTGGACAGCATTAAATCCTACAAGTCCAAAGCGGTGAGTTGAGACCCATCTATTGGCACGAGGTGCCTGTGTTGGGGTGGGAGGGAAGGTCTGTGTGGCTGGCTGGCTGTGCAGCTCACCAGGGCTCCCACTCCCACCCTGGGAGCAGACCATCTTCGAGATCAACGCCACGTCCAGGACACTGGCCAGCACTGTGATGCGGTCGAAGCGACGCCATGACCATGCCCTCATTGAGAAGTACCAGCGTGGGCAGCAGGAGAAGCGGGCAGCAGCTCTCAAAGAGCAGGGGCTGTGCCTGGCCCCCCCCAGGCCTGAGGAGGGAGGAGAAGAGGAGGAAGATCTCCAGGTAGTGGGGCAGGAATGGGGGGCTGCTGTGGCTGTGGGAGCTGCTGCAGTGTAACCTTGTGCAGGGTTTGGCACCAGGGTCCCCGGGCTGTGCTGGTTAGGGGCTGCGGCTCCTCCAACTCCTCCTCTGTCCTGTCCTGTCCAGGACGTGTTCTCCACCGTGGTGGGCCAGAAGCGAAAACGGGGCCGAGGAGGAGAAGACAGTACCAGGAAGAAGCCGCAGCAGCCGGCACAGCGGGATGAGGACTTCTACATCCCATACCGGCCCAAGGACTTTGAGAGCGAGAGGGGGTGAGTGTGGGAGGGGTCCCACCACTGGCCTGTCCCAGCCTGCCTGGGGGCTGCTCTCAATCGCCCACCCTTTGCAGGCTGAGCGTGGGTGGTGAGGGCAGCCCCTTCGAGCAGCAGGCAGCCGGAGCCGTCCTGGATCTCATGGGCGATGAAAACCACAACCTCAACAAGAGCAAGCAGCTGCTGAAGTGGTGAGTGGGGTCTGTCCATGGGCTAGCGGGGTGGAATCGGGGCTGGGGGTCCCACTACCCAGTCCCACCACCCTCCCCTTGCTCACAGGGACCGCAAGAAGAAGCGGTTTGTGGGGCAGACAGGCCAGGAGGACAAGAAGAAGGTGCGAACGGAGAGCGGGCGCTACATCAGCAGTTCGTACAAGAACAACCTGTATCCTGCCTGTGCTGGGGCAAGGGCGTGGGGCCAGACTTGCCAGCAGCCATGAGGCATCATGCCCTGTTTCTGGGGGATCCATCCTGTGCTGTGGCAGCGGCCTGGGGAGGGAGGCTGGTCACACCATGATGAGTCAAGCGATGGGGAGTTGGGTGATGGGGAGTCACCACACGTTCCCTTAACCTACCCTGGCCCAGCTATGAAAAGTGGAAGCAGAAATACAAGGTTGACGAGCGGGATGAAGATGAGGAAGACACACGAGGCAGGGAACAGTTCAGAGGGAAGCACAGACATGGGCACGGTGAGTACCTGGAGCAGGCGACGGAGCTCTACCTTGTCCCCCTGACCTTTCTCTGGCCCCCGAGCTGAGCCTGGCTGTGTGTCCCCTTGGCAGGGCCTGGGCAGCCCCCGGCCCGGGGCAAGGTGCGCTCGGAGCTGAAGAACAAGCAGCAGATCCTGAAGCAGCGCAAGAAGGTGGCCAAGCAGCGCTTCCTGCAGAGCGGGGGGCTGAAGCGCCTGAAGGCCAGGAACCGGCAGCGGGTGCAGGAGCTGCGGCAGATGGCCTTCGGGCGCCGGGTCGGAGCCGCCAAGAAGGGCAAGCTGCGGAAGAGGGTGTAGGGCAGGGGGCCGTGCCCCAGCGCCTTCCCCCACCACCTGGGCTGGGGCCTGGCAAAGCAGACATTAAATACGTGGGTGGTTTTACATCCTGACTCCTCTTTGTCCTTGCTAAGGGCAACCATCCTGCTGGGGGTAATTCCTCACTCTGTGGCGCAGTCCTAAAACAACCAGGTGCTGCAGGTCCACAGCAGGGTTATATTTTGACAGGAGACACCTTCAGAGATACCCGATGCCCGAACGCGAGGGGCAGCTCCCTCCATGGCAGCCGGGTCCCACTGCTTGGGGTGCAGGAATGTGCCCCAGAGGGTCGGGCTGGGCCATGGGGTGCCCTGGCCCCTGCCCCAATGTGGTGCCATTCCAGCGTGCCTGTGCCACTGCCATCCACATCACCTCTTGTCTTGGGGGTTCCCAGACTTGTTGGGGAGCAACCTCCATCTCCAGGAAGGTCCTGGGGCCTCACACTGGCTGTGGCAGCCTCTCCCCAGCCCCAGGAGTCGGTGGTTGTCCCCTGGAGCTATTCCCAGATCAGAGGCACCCTGGCGTGGCGTGGTGGGCACGTGGTGATGGCAACAGGCGAGCGTGGGGGACATGGCCCCAGCTGCCCGGGATGCAGCTCATCACAGATGGCAGCCAGGTCCTGCATGCAGAGCAGCACCTGTAGAGATGGGGACCTCGATGCTGCAGCCATCCAGGGACATGAATGTCCCCATGCTCCTCTCCCAGCCCCACTGCCCAGGGGCTGCACTGACCATGTCCAGCTGGGCCTCAGTGTCCTCCAGGGCCATGTCCATGGGGACCTCAAACCGTGCGCTGACGAGCTGGAAGAGGTTCAGCACTGCCAGCTTGATTTGCCCCAGCAGCAGGGTCTTCTGGGTGGCTGTGCTCTGGACGTGAGCCCAGCGGGACTCCTGCGGACAGATCGACAGAGAGCCCTGGGCCCCCCAGCCACTGCTCCATGTCCGCTGCAGCCTCCAGCTGGGACATGGACACCCAGGAGTCCTGGCCACATGTCCCTCCATGCCCAGTTGCTGGTGATATTTCTGGGCACGTGGGGATCCTGAACTCCAACCCTGGGGATGCAGCCTGGCTTTCCACCACCACCACACTGGGCATCTCCGCTCTGCGGCACGCCTGGGGTCCATAACTGCTGCCCCTCTCTCTGGGGGTTCCTCAGGCACCCCACGTATCCCCCTCACCTCCTGGAGCACATCGTGGCGGACGGCTTCCAGGCGTGTGCGGAGCTGGGCCAGCTCGTTGCTGGTGTGCAGGAGCTTGCTGCTGGTCTCCTCCTGGCGCTGCTGGAGCTGTGCCCGGCCCTGGGCCAGCTGCTCCTGCCTGGCTTCTGCCTGTTGTGCCAGGGCTGCCTGCGCTCCTGCCAGTGCCCCAAAATGGGCCAGCATGTCTGGGACGTCCTGGAACTGGGCAGCAAGAGTGGGCTGAGAGGCTGCAGGTGCAGGGGGGCTGCTGCCCTGGATGGGGTTGAACCTCTACAATGGGCTCGGGGACACACAGGATGGCACCACAGGGACATGGGGACCCCCACACTCACCCGCCCCATCCTGGCCAGCACGGCCTGCAGGTAGTCACCAAAGCGGTGGAGGCTGCGCAGGCGCTGGGCCAGGCGCTCCCTCTGCCGCAGCAGCTCCTCGAGCTCCTGGTGCCGGCGGGCAGCCTCGGCACCCTGCCCCGCTGCCTGTGCCCGCTTCTCATCCGCCCGCCGCAGCGCTTGCTCCTGCCTCGCTGCAGAAGCCTGAGGTGTGGGGATGGGGTCAGAGGGGCCCCAGCAGCCAGCCCACACCCGGCCCCAGCCCTGGCACCTTGAGGAAGGCATCGAATTCGAGGACAACATCCCGGAGCTGCTCTTCCCTCTGGCCCAGCTGCTGCCGGCGCTGTGCCAGGTGCTCCATCCTCTGCCGGAACTCCTGTGGGGTCGGTCACTGGGTGCTGAGGCATCACCCTGCACCCAAGCACCCAAGGCAGGGGTGTGCCTGCCGGCTGCTTGTCTCCCATGGCACGTCACGGCCAGGGCTGCGGCCCCGAGGAGGGGGCACGTGGAGGGGCTGGGGGCTGCCCTTACCTCCCGCTGGCTCTGCAGTGCCTGCTCCACCTCCACCATCTCCCGCCTCTTCAGCAGCACGCGTGTGGAGGGCAGCAGCGTGGCACCGGCCCATGTCGGCACCGTTGTGCCAAGGGTCGCGGGGAGCTCGTTGTGGATAGGTGGGGAGAGCCTGGGCAGGGGCACCCAGCACCACAGCATGGCCAGGCCCCCTCAGGGACCACCACTGCCTGCCAGGACCTGGCCTTGGTCCTCATCCACCCTCCTCCGGCTCTGCTTGGAGACCCTCAGCACCAGGGTGGCATCTCCCAGGGAAGGACAAGTCACGGCACAACCTCATCTTGGTGATGGGACCCCAGGACCACCCTGCCTAGCCTCAGCTCCCTGTTTCCAAGGGTGGCAGCAGGAGCTCTGCTCCTGGGGGAGGACTCGTGTGAAAGCCACCTAGGAGCACATCAGGCACCCAATTGTCCTGGCATCTCTGGATGGGGTGCAGGTGGATATGGACCTCTGATACTTACCAGGATGTCCTCTCCTCCCTGGGTGCCCCAGCTGGGGACACACCACAGGCTCCTCCCTGGGGACCCAGCTCCCACCCAGTGACACCCATCCTGCTAGTGACACCCTGAGGATCCAACGATGGGGACATAAACCGACAGAGCAGTAGGGACGCAGGACGTGCTGACCCTGTCACTGAGCCCTTGCTTGCCTTCAGCCCGCAGGAGCTGGGTGGGCAGCTGCCCATCCCATGGGGGGATCTCACTCACGGCAGCCGCAGCTTGTCCTGGAAAGCTGTGCGCACACACTCGTCCAGACTGAAGGCCATCTCGCCCAGTGCTGCCTCCTTGCTGGCTGAGATGGCGGCAGCACAACACTGTTGCCAGGGGCAGCCGGAGGCTCCCGCAGCTCCCTGGGACTTTCCTGGCATGGCTCCAAGCATCCACGGGGATGGCACTAAGGCTCCTCAGGACAGCTTGCAAGTCTGTCCCCCCCAGCCCTCAGACCCTGTTGTAGCTCCTCAGAACCCTCTGTTCAGGCTCCACTGCCCTTCAGAGGCCACTGTGCACAACCAGACTCCAACCACTGACCCACCAAGATCTCAGGTCCCCCCTAGACACCCTCAGCTCTCCACCTCACTTTACCCACATCCCAGGGAGGGCCCAGACCCAGCTGCTTCACCCACAGTGCGTGCAGCTCCTCTCTGCGTGCCCTGGGAGTGCTGCTCTTCCACCCCCCACACCCTCAGGTCCCCTTTGCTCCCCCACGGGCCATCAGTTCCCCTTTGTTCCCTCTGGTTTGTGAGCTCATGTCCCCCATTACCCTCCACACACAGATCCCTTGTGCACTCACTTCTCCATCACCCGTCATCCTCCTGTCTGCCCATTCCCAGCCAGACGTGCTGAACACCTCCGTGCATGCTGATCCCTCACTGCTCCCCTCCCAACACACTGCTCCTCTCCGTTGCCCGTGGTGGGACTTTTCAATCCCTCCCTTTACCCACAGGGTGCTCAGACCTGATCAGTCCCTCCATCTGCTCCTGCAGGCTCTGGCCCCTCTGGTACCCACCCAGCAGTTCCCCCCACGGCTGTCCTGATCCCCTCCCTGTGGATCCTGCTCCTCTAATCCCCTCCCAGTTGATGTTCCCTCCATGCTTTCCATCACAGCCAGGAATGCCCCTCAAAATCACACTGTGAAGTACAGGTTAACTCCCGACTTAGATATGGAGCAACATTTCAGAAGGACCAAGGGAAAAAGTATTTATAATAAAAACAATGAAGCCTTCCTAGAATCAGCATCACCCATGTCCTGACCGTGCACCGGTTGTTTCTTCCATGATCCCAGGACCACTGTGGCCCCGCAGTGACTTTCTCCACCATGCTCCCCACAACTCCAGGACTGCTCATGGCAACTGAGCCGTTATCTAGTATTTGTCCGTCACAGGCATCAAGATGAGCAGGCAACTGGGACGCACTTCCCAAGCTCTGCCTGCGCTGGCTGTCACCTTGTTCAAAAGGACACTTGAGACAGAGGAAGATGGACAGAAGGGAAAAGAAAGGGAGAAATGAGGCTGCGGAAGGACGGAGTGAAAGCAGAGGTGAGTGGAGAAGGAAGTGGGGATGCTCTGACTGAACCAGCCTCCTGCAGGACACCAATGGCCTGTGCTCAGTCACATGGCCACAAGGAATGCTGACACTGGGTGTCCAGCTGGAGCTCCGTGTGCTTCTACAAGAAGGGATGGAAACTATGAGCCTTGCATCTCTTCTCTTGTTTCCTCTGGAGAGCTCTCACCGCACTGCTTGCCATCGTCACCTACGCAGGGCACAGAGCAGCAGCATCTCAGCATGAGCCAACAAGCCGGACAACAGGAATTTCTCCCTCCCTGGCAGCTGCTCCTGGAAGAATCCCAGCTTTGCAGAAGAGCAGCCAGCTCTTGCCCCACAAGTCGTCTGGCAGGCACCAGTGCTCACCTTCTGACAGGCAGTTGAGGTAAGCAGCCTGGATGCTGTTCCCATTGACTAGCGCCAGCGCCTCATGCTTGGTTGAGCTGCTCACGGTCTCCTCTTCCCCCTTCCCCTCATCATCATCATCTTCAGAGTCCACCAGCACTAAAATGTCACCTGAGTCTTGATTCCTGTGGACAGCAGAGTGAGCAGAGATGGGCGGAGAGGCTGAGGACAGCCTGTCCTGAGCTAACCCTCCAGTCTGTGCCTCCCTGGGCTTTGACAACCCTCTACACCAATACAACCTACTTCGATGGCCTCTTCCAATCCTGCACTAACCCTGTTCAAAGAACAGTTGCTTTTAGACCCTGCTGGCAGCAACACCACCGGCGGCATTCTGCGCTGCAGTCTCAAAGCAATGCCACTCCTGCTCCGATGCCGAGTGCTCCCCTCTCTCCTCACCCTCCCGCTCCCGCTCCCGCACCCGCACCAAGCCTCACTCATCCCCACCAGCCCCTTCCCGCTGGAGGCACAGCTCCCACCCAAGAACAGCTTTGCTCTGGGCTCAGCTCCTGACTCTG
This sequence comes from Coracias cyanogaster, assembly GCA_033124195.1. Classification (NCBI taxonomy): domain Eukaryota; kingdom Metazoa; phylum Chordata; class Aves; order Coraciiformes; family Coraciidae; genus Coracias; species Coracias cyanogaster. Next base: position 6,930 of record JAVSBS010027339.1, read on the forward strand.
AGGTGGATTCCCAACCCTCCTGGGAGATGAATTCTGCTGGGCCATCTTTCTTGACTTCATGCAAGGCCATGCAGGCCTGGGCTGAGGAAAATCAACACTCACCTGAACGCAGAACCTGAAGGGGAGAGAAGGGAAGGGAAAAGACAGTGTTAGAATCCAGCCCAGAGCAGTCTCTTGGGCAGCGTGCTGCTGGTCCTGCTGTACAACCCCTGCCAGCCCTGCCTGCAGCAGGATTGCCTCTAGCAGCCACGCGTAGAGGCATGGATGAAGGTGACCTGCTCACACATGCAACGAGAGCACCAGAGAGGTCTCGAGGAAAGGGGAGAAGGCCCAGGACAGTGCAGCTCCCTGGAGAAGACAAGGGGAAGGTGCCTGAAGCACTGGGCAAGGGCCTTGTGTTTCCAACCCATCTGTCTCCAGGGCTGACAGGATTTCGACCTGAAACAGGATGAGGCCCAAGGGCTGGGGTGACTGTCACAGCACACCAGAAGGGCCAAGCCCATTAGGGATAAAACCAGGACACCCCGGGAAGGAATAACCCCCTCCCTGCCTTGTGCAGAGGAGATCTCCTACCTCTCAGGCACAGGAGGGGATTGTAGTACAAGACGAGCCCAGTGACAGTGAGAATAGCCAGCAGGGACAGGACCACCACTGCACCCACGACCCCAACGATGTTCACCGGCTCTGCAGAGGAGACACAGGAGGCCAGCTTGTCACCGGGACACGGATACATCAGGAAATCTCAGTGCACGCAATAAAGCAGGTCCTGGTGCTGTCTCAGCTTCCATTTCCTATCATCGCAACAGTCCCACCAGCACAAGGCGTGGGAGTTTGAGGCACTCAGGCTTTGCTGATATGGAAAACACCACAGCAAGGCCCCTATTTTTGTGCCTACGTGCATTTAGTGAAAGCGAATCAACCCCCACCCACTGCACCATGAGCAGCCTGGCCCTCAGAGGGGCTTCTCTGTGCTCACAAGCCCCAGGAGGGACTGAGGATGCACCTCCCTCAGGCCCACTACAGCACGGTGAGGGACATCTGGGCTTTTCACCTTGGGATGATGGGACCCAGTCCTGCACTTGCGCTTGACAGAGTATGCAAAGTGTCAACAGGCTCTCAGCGGCAAACTGAGCTCCTTGGGGGCTCGCCAATGGCCCCAGCGAGCTGTGTCCCCAACTCCTCCTCAGTCCCCACCACAGCAACCCCCGTCAGCCCCACTCACGCTTCACCGTCAGGCAGACAAACAACTCCCTCAGCCCCACGGGGTTCTGTGCCTTGCAGACATAGCAGCCGCCGTCAGTGCCCTGGGAGCAGTTCCGGATGGTGAGCCGGGACACGTTGCCCTCCTGGGAGATGAGGTACCTCCCTCCGGGCTGGATCTCCACCTCGGGCTGGGCGATGCCTCGCAGCCAGCTAAGCCTTGCTGCTGGGGTGCTCTCTGTCACACGGCAGGTCAGGGTCACGTTGTCACCCACAAAGCACGTCTTTGGGGGCTCCGTTTCCAGCGAAGGGATTTCTGAACAGCCCAGAGGGGAAAAAACCAAAACCAAAAACATAAAGGGAGAGAAAGGAAAGAGTCAAGAAGGGTAAGGAGGGTATGGAGAAGTTTAACATAACAAGCAATCAGGCATCTGACTGATTAATAATCATTAACAGAAGGAAGTCAGGCGTCTGGGACGCAGGTTTGGCACTGAGCTCATTCACAAGACTTCAGCAGCCTTCCAAGGAGCGATCCCGAGCAATGTTCACGTTGCTCAGTCCCTTTTTTGACACCTGTCTTTATATGCTCAGAGAAGAAGGGTCAGGTGGTAGCCAGTAGGAAGATGGCAGAGAGAAGCAAGGCAGCCCAGGAATTTTCCTTGGGAGCAGCAGAGACCTTGTGTAGCCCTGACGAGCCTTGGAGGATAAATACAGCTCAGGTTTTCAAAAGCCACTTTAGTCAGACCCCTCAGATACTTGAAAGAGGCCTGGGGGCAGGTGCGACCCTTCTGCTATAAACCCAGCCCTGCCAAACTGAACCTCATCTGAGCGAGGCACTAAACCCACCTCTCACGGTCACACAGGCGCAAGCACTGGCACAGGGGAAAAGCCTGGTGCAGGGAGATGTGCCAGCCCCTGAAGATGGGCCAAAACACAACTCACCTGCAACTACACCATGATGGATCTCAGCTGCAGGACATCTGCACCTTGTGCAGTCACCTCTACACCAGCCAAGCCCTGTCACACTGCCTCGTTACCATGGCCCCTGCCTCAGTGCTCTGGAGGGCAGTGAAGGAGCGTGGTACCTGTCTGCCCCGTCATTAGCAGGCTCATTAATCGTTAATAAGGTAGACAAGTCAACTCACTTATCTCCACAGTGCACGCAGGCTCCTCATGCTCAACGACATGGCTTCCGATGCACTTGAACACTTTGCGGTGGGAAAGGTGGGAACTGTTCAGCGTCTCCACGTGGGTGTCCGAGGAGCTCGTGGAGCTGATGACCCAGCTGGAGTTCTCCAGATTGTGCCCTTCTTCACTCCAGTGCAGGGTGGGGTGTGGGTACCCCCCAGGCCAGCTGCAAAACAGCTGTAGCATCAGCCCCGATGAGGAGGTCTCAGCCCAGCACTTTGGGGTTGACTGTGGTGGATCTATCAGCAAGAACAGCATATGGTTGGAAACACTTCCAGGTCACAGCTCTCAGCACCTCAGGGCTGGAACCCCGCAAGTGCTTGGTTTTGCGTCACTCCCCTTGAAAGTCTTCCTGGTTTCCCTGCCTATCTCGCTCCCTGACCTGCATCCCACAGCCCCAGGGGAGCACAGCTCTGAATAACAGCTGGAGGGACCAAGCAGGGGGCTGTCCTGCAAAAGCATCCAGCAACCATAGCCAAGTCTTGAGGGACTAAGGCATGGGGAGGAAACAAATCATCACCACAGCTTTATCCAACGGAGATGAGATAAGCACCTGGAAACGTAGCAGAGGAACAGAATCTCCACACTGCCCCTGCTCCTCATGCTGCAGCTACAAGGGGGTGATGCCAATTCACACTATTTGAAGGCTCCGCCTCTCCCTCTCAGTGATACAAGCACTCTGATTGCCCAGGGGAACAAGGAAAGCATAAGGGCTTTTGCCCAGGGACAAGGAACCAGCTCCTCAGAGCCACCAGGTCAAAGCTGGAGTGCTGCCCCAGCAAGCCCAGCACATTGCTGATGGAGAGGGCTCTTCCTGGTGTACAAGATGCACTGCCCATAGCGGGTCCTGGTGGCTCCAGCTTGCAGGGTCAGCGCCACGGACACGTGCCACTGAAGCCAAACCAGGTGTGTTTGGTTCCTTCCCAGCACCACAGTCACTGCCATGTGCGGCCAGACCATGTATCTCAGCCACGCATGGCGCTCTGTGTCCACACCATACGGCAGCAGTGGGGACAAACTCCAGCAAAGAACACAGGCAGGGTAAGTCACCACTGGCCTCATGCCAGGGCCAACTCATAACCACCACGACTTACTTTGTTATTGAAATACAGAAACAACTAGGTGATGGCAGAGGTGGGTCAGAAGCCAAGAGAAACCCAAGAGCAATCCCCTGGGGCAGAGCAGGGCTCACAGTTTCCTGCAGTATGAGTTCCTGCCTCTCTCCCATCAGCTGGTTTCACACACGCTCTTGTTTAACAGCCATAGGGGTTATGGACTCTGATCCAGACAGAATGAACGCCCTGGGCTTGCCTAATCCAACACTGAACAAGATCCCACTGAGAGATCAGATGCCGCCAAAGCAAGTACCACACAAGTGGTGTCAGAGGAATGCCTGATTGTTATTTTGCAGAGCATTTATTCAAGTGACTTTCAAATGACATGAGTTTAAAACCACATCATCAAGGCAAGACCCCATGTGAGCCACAAGAACGTACCTTCTTGAGGCTTGGCCTTCCAGGAACTATATACACACATCTCGTATGATCTTTGAAACCATCCGGCTCTGGCAAGACAGTTCTCTACAACACTTCCTCTGTCCCAGCTCTGAGGAGGCCTCAGAAGCGATCCCAGTTTCTAGCTGTGGTTAATATGAGCAGCCTGTTGGCCTCAAACACCAGAAACTGCCCCATGTCAAGAGGCAGACACAGCCCTTCCAGGATGTCCAGCTGCGCCTTTTGTGCTGGTTTCAGGAACTTGCCTCCTGAAGTCATCAGCTTTACTCCCCAGGCTCTCCTAGTACAACTCTGCTCTTCTGTGTAAACATTAACAAAGACCTGTTCCCAAAATGTTAACAAACCAAAAATCTAACACCCCCCAACCCTCTACAACCAAAAAAACCTCACCACAAACCATCAGAAAGGATCTCATGCCCACAGAAGAGCCAACAGCAGCTTCGATCAAAGTGCGCACAACTACACCAAGGGATCCCTTAGAGGTGTGCAACTGCACATCTCCTCGCCGTGTGCTTCCTCCCCAAACCAAACATGGCGCAGCAGCTCCAGGCAGGGCAGCACCATGTCCTGTTGCTAGAATGTTTGCTCTGCTGCTTGTGGGTATTTTAAAATGCAGTTTTAAGCAAAAAGAGAACTTTTCAGTACAACCCATGAGATGGGTTGAAAACTGTCAACTGGTAACTCCCACATGAAGCCTACAGATCCGGGGTGGCTCTTTTACAGCAGGGCCAAGGCTATGGATGAAGATGTTTGCTCCAACCCAGGCTAAATTGCTCTAGTGAATGTGAAAAATCAGGGCCTGTGCTTCCAGTCTGACGTTGAGAAGCTTCAACTTTTGGCCTTTGCTGATGCTTCTTCTGCTGATCTAAAGCACCACCAGAAACATCTCTATTTATGTGGACACCAGTGTCCCATGCCACCTTTGGAAATTAATCAACATGTTAATTCCATGCTAATAAATGAAGTCCAACAGGACCAACACTTGGCATGCCATAGGAACACCTTCTTGAGTGTTTTGCACCAGAGCTCCAGATTTAGGGCTCCCTTTCCTAAGCCCCACACATACATATATATTCTCTGAAGCAGCCTGGGGCTCGATTCCTTCACTCCAGCCCTCCGTGACCCTCTGAACCACATCTGCAGGTTCCTTGCCCCAGGAACGGAATTTTTATCCGTGTGAACTTTCAGAGATTTAATCTGTACAGAACAGGTGTAATTTTTACAGCACACACCCTTCACCAAACACCATGAAGGAAGGAACACCCTGAACGCAAACAGAAAACAGGTCTCACACATGGCAGGTGTTGACAGAAAGACCAGCAGAAAAGGCAGGGACCAAGAGAGCAGTGTCACCAAAACAGGCGCACTGGCAGCAGCCCTTCCCTCTTCTCAACCCTGTAACACAGGCTCGGAAGCTATAAAGGACAGCAAGTCCCAGCCCAGGTCTGAGGGCCCAGAGAGAGCCTACATCACATCTGACCCCACATGGTGAAGGGGTCAAGAGTGGTACCAGCCATAGGACTGGTGCTCCCTGATGATCTGGAGGGGGCTGTTCCTACAGAAGAGGCATCTGGGCAAGAGAATGGTTCCCCAGCAGGAAGAAGGACCTGCTCCTGTGGTGGTGCGTGAAGTAATCAACTTGAGCACCCTACAGCCTGATGTTCAACCCATGCTGTAGAGATTTCTCAGAGAATGAATGAATGGAACAGGGATGGAAATGGAAGAGAGCACCAAAAGACACAACAGCACAAAAAGGCTGAAAAGAAGAGCCTGTGCTGGTAACAACAGGCACGCTCCCAGGACAGTGCTCACAGCAGGGATTTGAGGAACATGGCGTTTCCAGCAAAATCAGAAGGCTGCACTAGAAGACTCGGCACAGTCAACTCATCAGCTGAGGACAATCCCTCCTCACGCCAAAAGGATGGCAACGAAGAACGGCGCAGCACATCTATTCCAAACATCTATTTCAGTCATGGAAAAAAGACAGCGAGCAGCAGTCCCCACCCTAAGATTTACGAAGGCTCAAGTCAGCCAGATTATGAAGTAAAGGGCCACCCTGAAACAGCTACAGATATCAGAGATCTGTCCAAAAGTGAGTTTATCATCACCAGTGAAGAAGGAACTGAAGAGACATAGTGAGGTCTTAAGAGCTGGCATTTCATCCTCTGCAGCGCACACGACTAATCCCTGACAGATCATTTACAGACACATCTCAGTGCAAGTGAATGTGTGAGTAGCATCAGCCTGATCAGAGGTTTTGCAAGATATGGCCACCCTGCTCTTTTTTACACTATTTTTCCACCAGTGTCAGATGAATCTGGGGAGCTTCAAGACTGAAGAGGAAATTCAGAGACCCAGGACAGACTTACTAGCTACTAGGAGCTGGACCCTGTGCTCATGGTCCGTCTTGTTCAGCACTTCCTTGCAGGTGTAGTTGCCCTCGTCCTGCACACGCAGCTCTGTGATGCGCAGGGAGCTGTTGTCAACCAGGGAGAAACGGACATCGGGGGGGAAAGCGACCCTTGAGGAGAAGAGTGGGGGGAAAGAGTGTGGATCCCCTTGAAACCAGACCACCTCGCTGGCTTCTTTGGAGACATTTCGGCATAAAAGGAGGATGCTTCCTCCAACCTTCCCAAAGACCACTTCCTCTGTTCCTGCAAAACAAAAGGGACAGTGTTAGGGACAAGGAACCGGCAAAGCCTCCTTCCATCAGCACAGACCTGGACATCTGATATGTATCAACCCTCTGAGGCGCTTGTTAGGGGGTCTCTTGTAAAGGATCTCCGAGAGGCACTGGGCAACTAAAAACGCTCAGTGCAGACACAAGATCAAGGAAGAGGGACACAGCTTTAAAAGCTCATCAGGAAAGCAAGGACAGGTTATTTCTGCCCAAGAAAGGAGAACAACAGACAAGTGACCTGAAGGAGCCAGAGAAAAGCAATGTTAGATCACCTATGACGCTGGGTCATGGCAATGTCCACGCTCACCCAATGTTTTGCTGGACCACTTGCCCAAGTAGCCTCATCCCTGCACTGCTCAGGGGAGCACGTTACTAAAAAAGGAGACAAAAGCTGCCCGATATCAGCAGCCTTTAAGGAAGACGATGCAACTGTTGATATTCCCTATGCGCCTTTCCTACTTTCCCCTTCCCCTGCCAAGTGGCACCTGGACCCTACAGCCTGCTCCTCTGGAGTCCCTCCTTCTAGAAGCCCGCTCAGCATCTGCCCGGCCTGTTCTCAAATGGGAATCTTGTTACTTTCAGCACCAAAAAAAATACATTTTTTAAAAAGAAATCAGCATTAGGGCCAGCCGGGGAGCTCCACTCAGGAGCACGGTGGACTGAGGTAGTCACCCACACACGGTCGCCGCTCCCCTTCCCCTCAGTCCCCCGCTACCTGCGGCGTCCCGGCGCGGCACCAGCCTCCAGACGCAGAGGGCGAGGAACAACCGGGCTGGCGGCGACCCGCCGGGGAACCGCATCGCCGTGTGCCGCCGCCACAGCCTCCCGCCTCAGGGAGGCGGCACTGCCTGGCCTCCGCCCTGGCGAGCGGGCAGGGAGGGCGGGCAGGGAGGGCAGGCAGGGAGGGCAGGCAGGG
>JAVSBS010027340.1:0-11641 GCA_033124195.1 Coracias cyanogaster
ATAAGCAGGGACGTCTGTAACTGGGGCAGGTTGCTCAGAGCCCCATCAAGCCTGACCTTGAATGTCTCCAGGGATGGAGCATCCACAGCCTCCCTGGGCGACCTGTGCCAGTGTCTCCCCACCTTCACAGTGAAGAAATTTTTCCTGATTTTGCATCTAAATCTACATTCTTCCAGTTTAAAATCATTACCCCTCGTCCTGTCACTACACTCCCTGATGAAAAGTGTCATCTCCTCTTTCTTGTAGGCCACCCTGAAGTACTGGAAGGCTGCTGTAAGGTCTCCCCTGAGCCTCCTCTTCTCTAGGTTAAACAACCCCAGCTCTCTCAGGCTGCCCTCATAGGAGAGGTGCTCCAGCCTCTTGATCATCTTTGTGACCCTCCTCTAGACCTGCTTGAGCAGGCCCATGCCTTTCTTATGCTGGGTTGGAACTGTACCATCCTGAGGGGCAATGTGTGCCTGCCCTTAAATTTTGTCCTTTTTTCTCTCAGTGTAACATCCTGGGAAAGTCGCTTTTTGGCTGCTTCTTTAGAGGGATTTGGCAGTTTTTAGGAAGAAAAATCTCACTTTGGTTTACATTCAGTTTGTGGGGGTGTGCCTCAGTCTCAGAGGTGATGCCTCAGCAGGGTAATGCTGCCTGAGAAGGCTGAAAATCTTGGTCAGGTTAGGCAAGGGATGGTAGTTCAGAGCAGAGGGGGTGAGTTATGGCAGCGAGGATGTAGAAGGAGGCAAGCCATAGGAGTTTTGTCCATACCACCCTTGTGAGTGTCATCCTTAGGATAAGCTATCCACAAAACCACGCCAGGGCTTTGTTGAGGAGGGATCTGAGTCAGCTGCAGCAGAACCACGTAAAGAGCTAGGAGGAAAGCAGTGTGACTGACCCAGGGTCCAGTGCTCAAGCACAATTATTACCCCACAGTTGTATGATTGGACCTTGACTGTCCCATATTTTTGGCCGTGACAACAGTACCTAAAGATGAAGCCTACTGGAGGAAGAAAACTTAACAGAGGATTTTTTCCCTCTGTATTGGCAGGCATGTTTCTAACAAAAGGATTTTTCAGAGAATAATTTAACACCTTGCAATTCCATCAAATATTTCTACTCAATGTGCCTTTCCTTATATTTTCAGAATTTTTTTCTCCAGTGTATAGAGGCAGAGCACAGGGCTCTGATCTTACAGTGAAACCTTTTTGACTAAATTGTAAGTTATGCTTCTGATGTGGCTGAGCAAAGGTTGTAATCAGCATGGTGCTGTAAAACCCAAGAGGCAAAATTAGAGCAGTGTATAGATGAACTAGCCTGTAAACAACCTTCCTTTTCGTACTTCAAAGCATGGTCCATCATAATTCTTGCAGAATAATAAAGCTCTTACTTGGGGCAGAATGAACAAAAACTGTTCTCAAGGTTTAGGGCTTTTAAGGGCTGCTTCCAGGCCTCTAAAAATGTTTTGAAGTTTTGTGGTTGTTTTTCTTCTTGCAGGAACAGATGTCGTCATTGTTAAAAATGGCAGAAGAATATGTGGCACAGGAGGCTGTTTAGCCAATGCACCTTTGCATCAGAACAAGAGCTATTTTGAGTTTAAAATCCAGTCCACAGGTTAGTCAGCAAAAATGTGCAACGTTAAACTTGGAAGGTGTGTCAGATTGCCTGTTGGTGGTCATATCTCAAAATTGGAGCACATGGATCTTTCTAATTGCATCTTTGAACTTGTGAACATTGGAGAGTTTTGTAAGTTGTCATTGCATAAAGGGAAATTTATTTCTTTTTTGTTTTTTTAATTGTGGCTCTGAAATACTAAAAAGAATGGTAAGTATATTACTAAAGGAGTGTAAATACTAAAACACCATATTGTTTTGTGCGCTGTTACATGCGTGGTTTTTTGTTAGCATATTTTAGAACTGTTTTTTTGGTAAACAAATGCTTTGACCGCATAAAACACTGTAGCTATGAAATACTTTTTTAAAAGTAGTGCAGTTTGTCCAGCAGTATTTGTAGCTGTTTGCACATGCAACTGTGTTTGCCCAAGCAAGGGTAACACTCCTTGTGCTACACTTTGCTCTTCGAATCAGATGTGCAGCGTTTACTCTGACACCGCCTCGTCAAGAGGAGCCTTTTATCACCCTGTTTCTTTATCAGTTTTGCACGGATCTAATGCAAGGAAGCTGAAAGTGAATGCAATTTGGAGGCGTGATGCTTCTGCTAATATGGTCAGCTTCACTAGTACAGAGTGCGCTTCCAGCCTTGCCTGTATTCTGACATTAAAAATCGGCCGGTATTCTTAAAAGCAGCTGACACTGTGAAAATGAAGCTGTTCCTTCCCGAAGTGTGTAGGGGGATGGAAGAAGGGAAGTGTTAGTCCAGAGACAGGCCTTATGATACCAGCTGGATCTCAAACCCTTTTTTTTTTTTTGGTTAAGGGTTCTTTGCATTTAGTTGGATTGGAGTGCAGGCAGTGCAAACACAAATCTGTCCAAAACACCTTGCTGTCAAAGCAGTTGTTTAGTTTTAAACTACATGTAAACCCCAGATCAGTCTTAACTTGGCAGTTTTAGTATCCTTTCTGTTGGGGGCAGAATCTGCTGCAGCTGTTGTTCATATATGGTCATTATTCACACAGATACAGTATCCATGCTCTTACACTTGAGAAAGGCAGGAAACAAACTCTGCTGGGCCCTGTGAGCCATGTTTCAGCTATTCCTGTGCCTCAAGGCAGGAGAATTGTAGATCACTTAATTTAAAGCTTCAGTTCCCAGAAGTGTCCCTACACAACCTATTAGGGGTCATCGATGGGGTCATCCTGACTCTTGGAAAGTTTTCTGAAATCTAATCTGATTTTTTTTCACAACTCCTGTCCTTTTCAGTCTGTGTGTGTAAATATTAGAGTGAATTGTTCTGCAATTTTGCGTTTTGAAACTAATGTTCTTGTATTTTTGCCTCATTTTAGTCTTCTGTAGATTAAACAGTCCCATGTTGATTGTGGGGGTTGTTTTTATTATTGTCTTCTTATAGGTGGTACTTTTACACTTTTGACTGATTTTGTTGTTTCTTCTAGAATATCTCAAATTGACCTAACTTGTCTTGAGGTATGATGCTTAAAATAGATGCTGTGCTCCAGCTGCAGCAGCAGTAGGTATCCTTCACCTGCTGTACATCCAGTATTTCCACTTTATACATGACATACATCCAGAAGTTTTCCACAGCAGTAAGGCACGAACTCATGCTCAGCACCTGGTCTGTGATAACCCCCAGATTATATCATCATAACTTGTTGCCAAGCCACTGTTGTATTTCTGCCACTTACTGTTCCTACCTCCCTTCACAAAAAGCAAATGCATTTTCCTTCTTTTAGACCTTGTAACCAATTTATCAGGATCATTTAAAACTTGAGGGGACTCTGAAGAGCTTGCAGTCCTGCCAGGTTGGTGTTGGCAGCACATTTAATAAGCACATCGTCACGGTGTCCAAGTCATTGATGTGAATACAGGCCAGCATGTGACCTTGTGTGTTCAGTGTAAAACCTCAACCCCCCTTTGAGTCATCTGTTTTGATTTGATGGGGTGCTACTGATGAGTAGTCCTGGAAAAGAGTTTTCTAACCAGTTGTGCATTCATACTGCTGGGTCTGTCTAGACCATGTTTTCATAATTTTGACTATTTCAATGTTGTATTAGTTTCAAAAACATTACCAAATCCAGACCTGTCGTATTTACAATTTCTTTTTTCCCTAGGCCTAGTCTAACCAACTGAAAAAGGAAATGGTCTCGTTCACAAATCCATGATAGTTGGATTTATTTTTCACATCCTCCTACACTCTCAGAGTTTGTTTTCAGTGTTTCTCTGGGAATAAAAGTTATGCTAAGTGGTTACAATTCTCTGGATCCTTCTTTTTCAGGCTAGATGCTGTTTACCTTGTCTCTTGTGACTGGTAGTACGGGGTCTGGCTGGGATGGAGTTTCTGTTCTTCACAGCAGCTCCTGTGGTGCTGTCTTTTACATTTTTGACCAAAACAATGCTGAAAACACCCCAATGTTTTAGCTATTGCTGAGCAGCGTTTGCACAGCATCCAGACCTCCTCTGTTTCTCACTCTGTCCCTGCAGTGAATAAGATTGAGGGTGGACAAGAGGTTGGGAGGGGACACAACCAGGCAGATGGCCTGAACTAACTAAAGAGGTATTCCACACCACATAATGTCATGCCCAGCAGCAAAAGGGAGAGGAGAGGAGAGAACTTGGGGAGGTTAGCTGTCTTTTACTTCGGAACCGGCTGGGCATTAGTCTGCCAGTGGGACGTGGTGAGCGATTGTCACTGCATCACTTTGTTTTGTTTTCTTTCTTCCACTTCTCCTTTGCTTATTAAAGAATTTTTACCTTTACCCATGGGTTTTCTTGGTTTTACTCTTTCTTTCTCTCTTCTTCCTCTGTCCCACTGGGCCGTGTGGGGGGAAGTGAGTGAGTGGCTGGGTGGTGCTTCACTGCCTACCAGGGCTAGCCCACAATAGCTCTGGTATTTCCAAGAGATACTTACCGATAGTACCATTGTGGCATTTGTTAAAAACACAATCTTTATGCTGTCCTGCTTCAGTCAGTCTAAAAAATAATGTTCTTTTTTTTTTTTTTTTTTCTTACCATGTTAATGTCATGTTTTAGGGATTTGGGGGATTGGAGTTGCAACACAGAAAGCAAACTTGAATCAGATTCCGCTTGGTCGAGATGTCCATAGCCTGGTGATGAGAAATGATGGAGCTCTCTATTATAACAATGAGGAGAAAAACAGACTACCAGCAAACAACCTTCCTCAGGAGGGAGATGTGGTGGTGAGTTTCTTAAGGCTTCTTCATGAGCTGTTCTCAGTTTTGTCTTATTTACATCTCTGTGGTCAGACTGACTGTTTCAAATTGTTTGGCTAGCATCTCCCAGTTCGGAAAGTGCTGATACAAACTCCTGCTGCATTTGAGCAGATCAGCAGCCTGGGTATCACTGGAATTCATTCTCCACATCAATATGTTTCTCGGTGAGAGACAGACTTCACCAGTGTTTGAAAAGCAGCCTCTAATGCTCTGTTGCAATCTGGTTGCAGTATCTACCTGACTGATAACGCTCATCACAGGTGTCCTTTGTTGTTTGAGTTGAGACCTTCGTAAGCAAATAATGGACTGGAATGCATTGCATCGCTGTGCACCGTGCCCAGCTGAACTCAGGATCCCATAGCTAACTGGTTAATGATTAGAAGGACAGAGCTGAGCAGAGACAGGTGCTGGGTGTTGAATTAATTGTATTTTCAGCCAAACTTCTGAAGGGAAGGCGATATATTAAGTAGGGAGGAGTACTACTCACTGGGAAAATTATTAAGAATGAGAGCAAATGGATAATCTTCAGATTTTTGGTACCTTACTGTTCAAGGTTTCTCAAAGCATCTTTAAGTGACTTCGTTCAAAGGGTTGTGTTTTATTCCTGTCATTTTCTCAATGTCCTGGTAGAGTTTTCTTTTCAAAAATACTTAGGAGCAATGCAATGACATTTAGACTATTTATCACCACTACCTTTTTTTGCTGAGTAACCTTGCCTCTGTACAGCAATGGTTAGAAATTTCATCTTTAGAAGCCCCAAACAGCTAAGGTTGATGCCTTCATCCTTTACCCTCAGATAGTATATTATTCTTTCAATCCCCTTCTGAAATATTTTTTTTGAGGGTTGCAAACTGTTTCAGCATTTGGTCAACCTATGTACTCTGAACAACCTCAACTAATGACAGAAAAGTAGCTGATGTGTTACTGCTAACTCCCCAGTTTTCATACATTTCCATTTATTTTGTTCTGTCATGAAAATACATTTCTGAAGTACTGAACAACAAATTACCACACTTAATTGTACCAAAACAGTGAGAAAAGTCATTTAACTAACAAATAAGTAATTTATTACCTTGTTAGTGTTTGTTTTCTGCTCTGTAGTCAGCATATTTATAGCTTGGTGTATGAAACCGTGGTTGGGTGCTGCTGGCAGAATAAATGAGCTGAGAGGGCTTCCATATGGAAGTAAGGACAGATAAACTTAATTCATAGCATCACTATTTATTAAAGTAATTTCTGTGAGGAGATATAGACAGGAAGACTGCAAACTGCTTAATATACAAAATCATTGAAAATTTTTCCTTTAATACGGTGAAGAATGGTTTGGAAATTTGTAAACTTAGTGAGATGTGGTATGTAGAACTATGCTGCGTCCAAATTGAATGAGTGTTAAGGAATCCAGAGGATTTGAAAATGCAAACGTTACTGGTCATTTATTAGCTTAAAGTCCTCTGCAGGAATATTTCAAGTGAGATTTTCTAGGATGCTGTGGTTTGCATAATCATGCTAAAATTTGCCTCTGGCTGAGAAAGCTACATTCAGTAGCAATCTTACGCATATAAACTTGTTGATGCTTTTTTGTTAATTTTCTGTAGGGTATTACATATGACCATGTAGAATTAAATGTATATTTAAATGGGAAGAACATGCATTGTCCAGCTTCAGGAATCCGAGGGACTGTCTATCCAGTAGTCTATGGTAAGTCAAGAGATTTTCCAACTGTTTTGCAGTATAGATGATATTTTTGTACCAAGTCTATCTTGTGAGCTGTGTATTTTATTTTTGGCAACTACAACAATAAATTGTGTGAAAATGCAAACCGAGGAAAATACAAAAGTGTATTTTCATGTGATTTTTAATATTAGCTTAATATTTAAAATTTCCTAGCTGCTTAATGGCTAGGAAAAAAGCACCGCTTACTGACTACTTATAATGTCCACATCCAACAAGTTGGGGAGTTCCTGCACTCATTCCAAAAATTGCCAGGTAAGCAAAACTGTGAAGCAGATGTAAAAAAGAACACCAACAAATTCAACTAATGTAGTCTTGTGGACTAATCTGATTTATCTCTGAAGCTTAGTATTTATGCCTATTAATTTCACATACTTCATAAATGCATTTAGTGTTCAATACAAATAGGTACCGAACTGGTGTTTGTATTTTCTTATGGAAAGAGTAATTTTAATGTCATACTGGTACAGCTGCATGCTGCACAGTGGTACAGCTCTTTGGTGCTGTACCAAGTTGATGCCCAGTTTTGAAATCCAACAATTGGTGAGCAAATTTTGGTAGCCGTTCTTCCAGCAACCATCAATACAACACAGCAGCTTTGAACAAGAAACAAGTACCATATCTAATTAATCCCTGTATTGGCAGTTTAAGAAAGAATTTGTGAATTATGGAAGCTGGAATTTGGCCAAGAGATGTGTTAACAATTTCCTCTTCCAGAACTTGGTGGTGGTTTTGTAGTTCCCAAGTAGTCTGAATGCTGTTAAACATCTCCTCTGAAAGGCAGCACTTCCTCTAGTAATCAGCACTATGCTCTGGGTTGGCTTGTAACTCAGCAAATTATAACCGCCCATCGGGTTCCCTGCATTACACCTGCAGCCATCTCCACCTTATATTTATCCCTGTGTGAGCTTCATCTAAGCAGTAGCCTCTTCCAAAATAATTTTGCTCTTGAGATATCATTAGCTATGTGACACGCATAATTTTTTTCCGTTCGTGGCTGGTTCCTAATGAACTGTTGGTATGTTTCCATTTAGATCTTGATACGTTTGTAACACGGAATTTTATAAACAGGAAGAAAACACCCTAGCTGTGTTGTAGAGCCTTTGAAGTCTATAGCTGTAGTTGACAAATGCCATCTTTCCGAGCCGTTGAGGGGAAATGGCTTTGTGTGCTCATGATGTGCTGTGTTCCGGGGGCACATGATGGCGCTGCGGAGATGCTGTGGCGGGCGGTAGCTGCAAAACCGCGGGATCTCCCCGAAAGAAAAGCTTCTTCAGCAGCGGGAAGGGAGTTGCTGTGTGAAAATTGATTGTTGCCTCTTCCCCGTATTTTGGAAATGGTGTTACAGAGCATGAAGAATGCAGGTTGCTTTCAGGAAACATTTGGTGGCATGTTAGCCTACTGTAAATGATCTTTTTCTCCCACTAAAGAAGTTCCATGCCTGGGGAATGCAGTGACCTTTTATTGCCAGGTTCTTACTTCCACAAGTGGGCATAATTTCATTGTAATCATCATGTCTCCTAAATACAGCTATAACAATTGAACCCTACAAATTGCTTTTGCGTAGTACTTGGTATAAACTTTAACTATAAATGTCCTTAATTTAATGTAAACTTTTTCTAGTCGTGTGAAAGGATTTGACCATAGAGAAGAGAATTTCTAAAGCAATTACACTATCCATAATTTAGCTAGAACTATAAATATCTTTTTAAAAGAAACATGATAGCGCAGGCAAACACGTTGTCAAGCTTGAGGAAGTAAAACAAAAAAATGGACTTAAAGGTTGTTCCCTACAGTACCTGTACCTCAGGTGCTTTTGTGGAACTGAGGTGCAAACACTATGCAAGTACTGCAGAACTGTACAAATATAGTAGTAGTTTTAACTGAATATAGGGGGGAAAAATTCCTATCTTGGCTCTGAGATACCTAAATTCCAAACCAAAATATGGAGCTGAAGTTTTTCTGTTTTGATCTGATGTTGCTAGTGTACCAGGTTCAGCTTGGAAGAAGTTTTCTTTGAAAGAGCTCTTGCGTTTCTGACTAGTTGGGTGTTTCAGTTCACTAACGCACTACATTAAAGCTTTGCTCTGAAAATCCTCAGCAGTGTTTTTGTATTCTGCATTGAAGGTGGTAACACTTATGTCTCAGTTAATGCAGGGGCTCCAAAACTGGGAGAGGTATTATATAAAAAAACCATATTTTTTTTCCAAAACTTCTAACTTAAAGAAGCAGTCAAAGAAGCTCTCTTTGAATCACATGCTAAAACAGATGATCTGACACCAGCCTTTGCAGACATCTGAAACTTTGTAAACCTCCAGAAGAGTCATTGCAGACAGCTGACACTCCAGCAGAATTAGAAAGTGGACAGAAAAATACGCAGCTGAGGAAGTTACAGACCTGCAATATGTATCTGGTAGTGTCCTTAATCTTTAGACCTCCAGAGAAATAGAGTAGAAAATTTGGAGGAATTGCCTGAAGCCCTGCTAACATTCCCAGTGGAATCAGAGGTAGCATTCTCACTGACTTTGCCAAGGACCATTCCTGCATAAAGTAAACATCAAAGAGAGAAATTATTTGCTGTCCTTGGGTGTGTGTTTAGGGCTTTAGCATATTTGTTGAAGAGATTTCTTTTAATTGTATAGATCCAGAGAGGTGATTCTGCTGCTCTGCTCTGGTGAAACCTCACCTGGAGTACTGCATCCAGCTTTGGAACCCTCAACACAAGAAGGACATGGACCTGTGGAGCGGGTCCAGAGAAGGTCTACAAAGATGATGAGAGGGCTGGAGAACATCTCCCGTGAGGGCAGGCTGAGAGAGTTGGGGTTGTTCAGCCTGGAGAAGAGAAGGCTCCAGGGACACCATCATGTGGCCTTCCAGTATCTGAAGGGAGCCTACAAGAAGGCTGGGGAGGGACTGTTTACAAGGGTATGTAGCAATAGGATGAGGAGCAATGGTTTTAAACTAGAGAAGGGTAGATTTAGATTAGACATCAGGAAGAATGGGCTCATTGAAAGGGCTTTAAACTAGGTCTGAAGGGGGAAGGGGATAAAACTGGCCCCGCTAGAGTTGAGCCTAAGAGTGGCAGGCTGTTGTTGGGAATGTTGCACGTTAGCCCGGCGCAAGTGCCTTTACACTGATGCACGCAGCGTGGCTAACAAACAGGAGGAGCTGGAGGCCGTTGTGCACCATGACTGCTATGATGTAGTCGCCATTATAGAAACATGGTGGGATGACTCTCATGAGTGGAGTGCTGCAGTGGATGGCTATAAGCTCTACAAACGGAACAGGCAAGATAGAGAGCCACCCACCACCCTTTCTATGTTAGGGAGTGTTTTAATTGCATGGAAGTTAACAAGTGTGATGGACCAGTCGAATGTTTATGGGCAAAGTTGAGGAAGGCCAACGAGGCAGATAACCTGTTGGGAGTCTGTTATAGACCACCAACCAGGATGAAGAGGTTGATGAATTGTTCTATAGACAACTAGCAGAAGCCTCAAAATCGCAAGCCCTTGTTCCTGTGGGGAACCTCAACTTACCAGACATCTGCTGGAAATACAACACAGCAGACAGGAAACAGTCCAGGAGGTTCCTGGACTGTGTGGAAGATAACTTCCTGACTCAGCTGGTAAGTGAGCCCACCAGGGTATGTGCTTCACTGGACTTGTTGTTTACAAACAGAGAAGGTTTGGTGGGTGATGTGGTGGTTGGAGGCCGTCTTGGGCTTAGCGACCATGAAATGATAAGAGTTCTCAATTCTTGCCCAAGTAAGGAGTTGGGGCTGCAAAACCATTACCATGGACTATAGAAAATGATTGAATATTTACGGAGACTATTTTCCCACAGATTGATATAATGTTCTGCACATTCACAACTTTTAATTTCATTTCTTGAAGTTAAATATTGCAGAACATTGAGCTCTCATTGCTTCAATAAGAAATACACTTTCAAAATCTGTTATAAGCACAGAGATCTGATTTGCATCACTTACAAAAAAGAGAACAGACTAAGTTTGTTTTGAAGGGTGTACTTGTAAAGAACCATGCTTGAGAAGAAAAGGGAGTTGAAAATACATGTTAACTAGGGAAACAAATTTATTTAATAGATTTGTTTGTTTTTTAATGTAGCACAGAAAAGCACAATAGGGAAGCGAATGACATTTGTATTCAAGCTGATACTCTTTCCACGATGACAGATAATAATAATTTGGGGTTTGATTTATTGTATGCATATTTTTGTAAGTTATGGTACAAAAATAAATATACTGCCCTCCTTTTGTAAAATTAAGACCTGCTGTAGGGGTGCTATTTGCACACACACAAACTGCGCATGTATTACCTGCATTACAAGACTTATTTTCAGTTCACAAATTCGAAAAGTTGCTGTTAAATTACATTACTGGTGACTCATAGTTTACTATCCTTGTGTTATTTACTCTCAAATACCTCAATTGTATCTTTGTTTTTTTAAAAAAAAAGTTTCACATACTCAAAGAGCACTGAAATCCTTCCAACTATGCAATCAGTCTTCTCTGCAGTGCCTTTTTTACTTCACTGCAACTTGAAAGAAACTGCAGTTGGGAACAACTATAAAATTCTTAACAATTGTTAAAAACAATCTCTTAGTAGTGACACATTTGACTTTATTCAACAAAATGGTCAGCGTTAGTTTGACAAGATGTAAAAATGTTCTCTTACACAGTCTATATCACCACAACATTTAATGTATGAAGAATTTCCCTGAATCGCTATGCTCAGAAATTCTTACTTAATGAGTTTTTCCTATTACTGGAAGACTAACATTTAAAAGAACTTCTTATTACACGCAAACAGATTCAAATAAATCATATGCCATCTTATGAAATATAGTTCATTACATAAATTGATTAAAAAACTGTTTTTTCTAGACCCAGCCAAAGAAGGACAATAGTGTTCTTAGTTAGGAAGCATGATGATTTTAAGATTAGAATTTATGTTGAAACATTACCATGAAAAAGCATAAAGCAGAGCACTCCATGTCAAAATAAATAAGTTACTAAAGAAAGGGTTGATAAAGTACCTCAGTTTA
>JAVSBS010027343.1:0-28693 GCA_033124195.1 Coracias cyanogaster
GTGGCGGCGCGGCGCGGCAGCCCCGGCACTCCGCCCGCACCCGCGGAGCCTCCGCACCGCTCCGCGCAGCCCGCTCCATGGCCCGGCGCGCCGCCCGCCGCCCGCCGCCGCCCAGGTGGGTGCCTCGCCCGGGGGGGAGGACGGGGCGGGACGGGGGGCGGGAGGGGGAAGCTCGGGCCCTGCTCCCAAACTGCCCGAAAGAGCCCGGGGAAGCCGAGCGATGCTCCGGCCGCCGCGGGCTCGGCTCCCGGTGCCGGCGCGGGAGTTTGGCGGCCGGCTCCGCGGTGCGAGGGGCGGGAGGTGCGGCGGGAGCGCCCCGCAAGTTGCGGGAGGGCGGGGAGAGGGGTTAGTTGGTGCTCGGCGCGGTCTTTTGTTCTGACAGCCGCGGTGCGCGTCGCTGCCCGCGCCGCCGTCCCGCCGAGCGCGGCAGCGCGGGAGAGGAGGGCGAAGTGCGCGGAGCCGGGGCAGCCCGCGGGCCGGCCGCGCCCGGCCGGAGCCGCGCTTGCGGGGCGGGGAGCGGAGGGAGCGAGCCCCGGCCCCGACTGGAGCCGTGTCCGGAGCCCCGGCGGCACCGGCTCTGGAGGCAGCGGGGCGAGGTGTCAGCGCTGCGGGCCGGGGCGAGGGGCTGGCGGGGAGGAGCAGGGAACCCTTCGGAAGTGGGTGGTAAGTTTAGAGCAAAGTGCATCCGCACTCTTCCTCTTTGGGGTTAACTCCTTCGCAGCCAGCCCGGGTCAGCGAAGCCGGAGGGGCTCCGCTTGCGGGAGAAGCCGCCGGACGAGGCGCCGCAGCCCCCCCCGGCCCGTGCGCCGGCGTTCGGGGCCCTGCCGCTCTTGTATTTTTAAATAAAAACAAGTTTGGTGGCAGGAAATGTGAATCATTCGGGGTGACTAAGATCTGTTTATGAAAACGAAATGGTTGGATTTATTCTAGCGATGAGCCTTCAACTGCTACCTACCAGAAGTCGCTAAAGTTTATTTCTAATGAAAAGTCACTTGCGCGGGCCAGGTTGCCTTTTTATAAATAAACCGGAGTCTTAAAGTCTTTTTCTTTTGGATCAGAGCTGATTGTTTTCATGGCTGATGCTCCCGGGCCCAATCCTGGAGTGTGCCCAGGCAGGAGGTGGAGCAGGAGCCTCTCCCTCCCTCCTGCCCCCCAAAAGCGGTGAGCATCCTCCCTGCTAAATCCTTGCTGGCTCGTGGCCCTCCGCAGTTTGTTTACTGTGCAGAGCTTTCAGGCATCCTGCACATCTTTACATCAAGTTAACAAGCAGTTCTCTTGGCTTCCGGCTCTTTTAAAAGTTGTGGCTAAAATACATGTTTGAATGCAAATCCGTCTCTCGGTAGCGTCCGGCGGAGAAGCGGCTTGTGCGGGTTGTGTGTCTATTGCAGCAGCAGCCTGGGAAGCCTCTAAAAGCAGAGACTGTCCCCTCCTCAGCCAGCAGAGAAGCTGCTGTCAGAGGGCTTTCGGTGATCTCCTGTGACTCCTTCCAAAAATTGTCATTGATAAGGCTGCAGAGATGAAACCCAAATCCTGCCTAAACAGAGGAGCTGCCTTGGCCTAGGCTGTGATAGAGCTGAGCTGCAAACTGATTGGTCTGACACTTTATAATCAAAGTTGATTTATTGTTCATTAGTAGTGCATTAGCCCTTTCAGGCAAGACAGTTATTTGTGTAGTGGCCTGTCAAACAAAAGACCGCTAGCACCTGTCATTTCTAAACCATGAGATAAGCAAGCAGATATTAAGATAACGCAAAGAGAGATACGCTGGAGCGAGGTAAAGTTCTAGCAATTTCCCTGTAAGAGATCTTGTTTTATTTAACGTGCTCGTGGTTAGTGAATGGAGGCACTGGACTGTAGAGCAGAGGGGTTCCCCTGCGCCGGGACCATCGGGAGGAGAAGGCGTTAGAGATGAGCTGGGCGTGTGGTTTCAGAGCACGGCGAAGTGAGGAGGCAGCTGGGGGCAGATAATGAACTGGGAGAAGCCAGTCGTCGACAGGGAAGATCTGAATGCTACTTTGTAGCCTTAGTTTTAATTTTGTTTGATTTTGGGTTTAGCATGAGAGCGAGATCGAGGCACTTTTCGTGTTTTGTCCCCACTCCTTCCTCTTCTTCCCAATGGACAGATGTCATGAAATGATGCTCTCACTGGCAGGGGTTAATTATATCAAAACTTGATGACATCACGGCAGAGCTGTGAGAATGTCAAAATACATCTGCTGCCATATTCAGACATATTGCTCTCCCTCCTCTCCCCCTATATCAGCTCCCCTCCCCTTCTCAAAAGGGAATGATCTCATGACATAAAACAGAAAACAACACAAGTGTCAAAAGAAAACAAAATTAGTGAACTTTTGTCTGCCACCATAGAAACGAGGATTAACTTATGTTATTCCAGAGCATGGAATGGAGACTATCTGCATGAGGATATATAGTGTATTGTCTTCTGTGAATTTTCATTTGACAGGGATTTTGGAGGCTGTGATCTTAATTAAATCTCAACTGACTCAAATAATGCATCTAAAGGCATGCAGTGTTGCGTAACCTTGCTGAGTTGGTAAACCATAAATCATCGGAAAGCTTATGATAGGAAGGGCTGCTTTGAAATCTTTGTTGTTGTTGTTTGCTACAGTTGGTGGGGTTTTTTTTTTGGTCTTGTTTAACATACACTTTGCTGTACCATTGTGCCCTCCCTTATTTAAGCAGTGTTATTTTTGCTTAAAAAAAAAAAAAAAAAAAAAGGCAAGCTGTGCGACGTGCTCTGACCAGTCACTCAGCTGAACTAGAGAGAAGTCGTAAATATAATGGGATTGACAGGGAAGAAATGAAATCCCAGTGCTGGCTTTCGGGGGATCTCGCGGCTCATAGGAAGGTGTGGGTGCCTCGTGTTCTTCTACGGCTGGATGAGCCCTCGACACGTTTTAGAAGTGTAACTCTGAGCCCCACGCTGAAATTTATGCTGGGGCATCAGTGGTTCTCAGGCACCGCGGTGGAGTCGTAGCGTGTCGCCCCTGGGTTGTAATGGGTCACAGATGGATTATTGCACTAATGGACGGTGGGCTCCGACGTCTGCGCGAGTTGAGTTGGTTTTAGCTGCGCGCGAGGAAGAAAAGGGTCGCAGCAGTTGCGTGGAAAAGGCTAAAGGGGATTTTGAGGTGTTGACAGTGATGGAGGGCAGTCAGAGCGATTTCTTACGCAGCGTTTTGACCTGCCAGCGCTCGAGCACTGGTGGTGCTTGAGAATCATGGTGGTTTTAAAATACCGAAGCTAAACAAATGGCTGGTTCAGTGTAAAATGCTTTACTTTCTCTATTTGTGGTTGCCTGCCCTGAGCAGCTGAAGGAAAGGTAAGGGGAGAAGGATTTTTGCATTCCAAAGTTTAAGGAGTTGCAGAGCTCTTGTGCTTTCTTGCATTTCTTAGTCATTTTAGAGATGCTGTAGACAAACCTAAGCTGGAAGGACACAGCGCTTGGATTTGCTTTATGAAAATGTTTCCCTCTAGCAAGATAACTTATTGATGTTTTTTTCTCCCCTCTTTGCTGGGGAAAGAGCGGTAGCCGGGGTAGTTTTATCAACACCTGCAAAACTAGATTGTGGGAAAGTCCTGACACCATAAGCTAAATTTGTTATTGTTTGGTGAAAGGCTTGGCTGGTTTTAAGCAGTTTGTTTGTTTTATTGAAAGCAGAACTGCATTACTGGAAACTACTTTGCTCAGTTAAAATGTCCTGTACTGTTTTGTTTTTATAAGGTGCTTACTTGCTCAGCTTTGCTTTCCATTTACAAGGAAAAGGAAAAAAATACCTCATGCGCTCATCTGCAGATCTAAAGTGGCCGTGTAGAGATCAGGGAGAGAAGCTGCACTGGCAAATATTTCTTCTCCAGCTTTTTTTTTTTTTTTTCTTTCCCTTTTAACCTTTCCAGCACAGTTTCCTCTGCTAGCAGGAGGATCTATAGTTTGTACTGAAGTTGCATGAATGCTAGAAAACCCAGACTGGATATTGAGCAAATGAGTGGAATTGCTGATTGTTCTGTGCGCTAGGTTCGGATGGATTTGCCTTCATTGATTAGGTAAGATGCTCGGTTATTTGGGAGGGACAACACCCCCTCCTCCCCAAACTGACAACGGGTTTTAATTTTTAAGCTTTATCTTGCCCTTAAATCTGAAACATCATTGTTCAAATAACTGAGAACAAGGTAAACCAACAACATCAAAAAGGTCGGCTTCTGTGATTTCTCAAGGGCTTGTTATTTTGTACTTTCCAATTCTATTTGATGTCTTGACAAAACAAGATGACACAAGGGAGAATACATTAAATTTTGATTTTCATCTAACCTGTTACAGTAGTGGCAGCTTAATTTCTTTTACTTTTTACTGAAGACGGCTTTTTGCACAATTACTCTAATTGCCACGCCACTTTATGAGAAGGTTTCTTTACGAGTTTCCCATTTGCCTTGATTTTGCGAGGCATTTTTTTGAACGTGCTTTGACCTTTAACACAGCGAGCTTGCTGGTTGGAGTGTGTCTTCATTAGAAGTAAATCAGTGAATGGCAAGATTGTCAAAGAAGCAACTGATGTTTTCTCATTAGAATCTAATTTGCACCGTTGTGCTTAGCTGTGATGTTCAGCTGTAGGTGTCTGCCATAGGTGTGAAAAACTGCACACTTTAAGCAAATAAAGTTTACAACTGTTATAAAGGCTACGCTTACAACCAGAGTGGCAAAGCCCAGCCGAGTGTTTAAGCAGAGCTCTTGTTTTGTGTGGGAAATAAACAGCATCATTTAGCCAGGTGAATATTTTTCCAAGAGCTCACTAATTTTTTTCGGCTGGCCAGGACAATATATGTCTTCTCGAATGCCCCAGAGCAGGCAGCTGTGGGTTCAGCTCTTGCTGGGGAAAACAGGCAGGGAGTGGAGAGAGGGCTCAGCCTTCCCAAGAAATCTCTGTCGGGAGCTGCAATTCTTCTGAAATCTGCCATAGGGAAAAAAAAAAAAAAGCCCCTCTGTATAACACTTCCTTTTTGCTCACATGAAATTCTAGGCATATTAAATGCTGCCGGTTCAATCACGGGCTTTTATTATTTAATTAAGCTCTCCTTAATGTATTAATGAATTAATACACAAATGTAAGGAGCCTGACATGATGATCATTCTCAGTATATTAAGGGTGTTTGGGAGAGAGAGGGTTTCAAGGGGTTTTCAAGGGCTTTAGGGGTATTGCGGATGTTTCTAAGCAGGATTGCTTTTGGTTTATTTGAGGCTTTTTTGGCAGAATATGTTGATCTAACATTTCCTTTCCTAAACGCTGGAAGAAAATATGGATTTTTTTTTTTTTTTTTTAAATCTGAATCATTATAAAATACCACCACTGTTCAGAACCATGTACAGCAGGTTATAATTTTTCCTTTCATGCTGGAGCGAGAAACAAAACCAATAACTTTTTAAAATGTGAAAAATGATGACAATAATCTCGAGGTTGAAATCTCACTCCGCTTATTAAATGAGTGTTTGGTTGTGTGTGTTTTGGTTTATTCTCTATTTGACAAATGTTAGATGTAGAAAGGATTTAATTTATGTAAACTTTATATTTTTATGCAAATTAAATGGGTATTTATTATAGCAGAAACAATTATCCTGGCACTTAGTGAGAAACCTGGTATGCATGAGAAGTGGTAGATAAGATCAGATGTTTCATTCTGTAAATAAATACAAAAATATTCCCATTTTTCCTCAGCTAGAAGAGAATAGAGGAGAAGCAGACATCCTCACATGCCGGGAAATGTCAGCATTGCCCATCGTACTGCCTTCCCTGGGTCAGAGGGAGATCTTCCCTCCTAATACAGTATAATAAACAAAATTATAATCATAAAATGCTAATTTAATGTTAAAGAGGGGGGTTCCCCCCCCTTCTCTTTTAATAGGGAGTTGTATTGTTGCGGAGAGAACAGTTATGCTAATGGCAGACTACTTAGCTGGTTTTACATTAATATAATAAACATTACCTGTCCTAATGTGTTGTGCTCTATTAGGGCAAAATAAGTCTAAAAGCGAGATTCCATTTTGCATGACGAAAGAGCGTCGCAGTTTCTGCGTGACCGTTTGGAACAGCGGCATTTTTGTTGTTGTTGTTTTGGAGGATGAAATCTAATGTCGGAAATGTTTTAGGCTCGGGGTGGAAGCAGGTCCTGCCTTCAGCACTTCTGATTTTGCTGGCCTCTGCTCTGGCTTGTGGCATCGTGCTTCTCTTTGCCAGGGTATCAGTGGTTTATCTTCTTCTGTGGCATGAGCAAAGCTGCTTTGCATTGTTTCAGTGGAGATTATTTTTTTTCTTTTTACATTTCAGATGTATTACACATAATAGCTTTCTAATAAGACAGCTCAAGTTTATTGTTTGGCTTTATTTTTATTTTTTTTGTCTAGATGTATCTATTTTTGTTTGTATCCCAGTATTTTTAACTGCTTCTCAGCGACTCGCTCCTTCCACGTTCAGCTGTGTTTTGCTCCATTTAACTTTTATCACAAAATCTTTAACCGAAGAATTGCTGTTTGGAAACCCAAGGTGCCTGGCATGAGGTCTTACTGAAATCAGGTTTGAACATACATCACTAGGAGAAAAGGATTTTCTGGCAGAGTTATTCTTTATGAATTAAGGAAATCCTCCCCATCTTCCATGCATGCCTGCCAACAGTTAACAGGACCACGACTGTGGCCAACACTGAAGGCACGTTGTGTGAAAATGGCATTCTTTTTTTTTTTTTTTTTTCTCTTCACTTCATACAAGATTAAACTACTTGAAATTATTTAGCTAGTATTTAATTATATTAATATCACTGAAAATGGGGGAATGGAGATGATTAACTAGGGACTAAATCATTTTCATCCCCATGACCCTTGTCTGGCTAGTGTGGAGGAGTGACAAATGCATCCCTGCGGTAACTCCGCTGTGAAGTTAAAGGTGAACTTGGCCTGAGTTTGTGCAACTTTTCCTTGGTTGGTCTCGCCAAAACACGGCGTGTTTGCAGAGCTTGAAACCGGGGGTAGCAGAGGGGGCTGGGGGGGACAGGAGGGCTTTGGGGGATGTGGAGCAACAGCAGGCAATACCCTGGGAGAAACAGTGTCTGAAAACAATTGTGAGTATTAAAGACATTTTTTGCCGTTGATGGTATTAGCATGTCAGCAGGTCTATACTAGTACAGCTCCGAAAGCCAAATTGCAGCTGTATTTTTACCTTTGCTGCCAGGTTTACATGCAGCTGGGTATCTACCACACCCTATTGTTATCAGTCAACAATACCAAAAGTACTTCATTAATCGTATCAATAACAACAATCGTGTTTCATGTGGAAAATGGAAATAAACAGCTTAAAGAAAGAAAAGAGTGATTTCTGCTCTGCATGCTAACTTAGCATTCTTTAAATATATCTGCCAGTAGTTTAATTTGAACTTCAACTCCCCGAAGGCAGTAAGACAGAATTATTTTAGTTCTTCATAAACTGCTTTCTGTGATTCATTGTTAACTCATAAAACACAGTCATTTTCATGTACTTAAACAGTTAAGCCATTTTTAAAGTTGGTTTGTAATTTTTTTTGGCAACACATTTAAGTTGACATCTGAGAGATAGAAATCTAAAATTAATTTATGGCCCTCGGTTTAGGTTTCATTTACTATCAGACAAAATATCAGAAATAAATATTTTTTTATCTAACGTAATGTAAAGTATATTGCACAGTATCTAAAATAAAGTTTAGTTTTGACTGAATACACTCAAAAAGGGACCCATAAATATTAAGAGAGCTGTAGTTAAGAACTTACATGACTGTTTTAAATACTATTGATTTAAACCACTGGCTAGATTTTATGAATCAAAGTGTAATTTCCAAGCTTTGGCTATATTTCTCATCGCTAAAGCACTCTCTCTTGTGTGCCTTTAGCAGCTTTCCAGACATTCAACACAGGATTAAATGATAGTAGTTACAATGATCAATAGGTTAAGACCGGTACAATCACTCTTACCGCTAATGACCTCGGTAGTAATGGGTAATAAAGTGTGGGCTATAATAGCCTATTGCTGGTGCTGCATGCCCTTTGATTCCCAGTATTACCAGGGACTAGCTACATGAAAAAGTTGGACGTTGGGAGTTAAGAGAGTGGATATATAGGCCATCATTCTTAACTATTAAAGTCCTCAAACCCTACGCATGCCCACGCTTGGGTCCGGGACGCGCGTGTCATTTTTAACACGGTAGCTTCTGGTTTGTTTGAATTTTCTTTGTCAGAGGTTTCCGTAAGTTGCTTTCGTGATAAGCTGAAATACAAACTTTGGCTAAATGCGTCCGTTAGCCGCGTTTATAAATGGAAGGCAGGACCTTCTGTAGAAGCACAGATGTGGTGTGAAAATGTGGTTTCAGGTGGTAAAATGAAGTGGAACGGATCAACGCAGGCTTGTGCTTCTAGGTGTGCCATAGATAGATATATTTTTTTACATCTAATTTTTTTTCTTTTTGCTGGTCAAGTGCTTCTGTTCTAGCAAAGAGCGTGGAGCTAGGAGATTCTTCACCGGAAGGTACATGGCCAGTTTTCGGAGGTAGGGCCAAATCCTTAGATTTATCCCAAGATAAACATGGAAAAAAGCCATGGAAGTGAATGGGAGTTGTCTCTGCATAGCTGACGGCAGAATGCGGCCTTTCGTATTAATCACTGATGTGTAGGGTTTACAGCACCCCACCCTATTCCTGTCTGTATCCCTGCTTGTCGTCATAAATCTGACTGAAGAGTATTTGTGTTGTCTGTCTTCCAAGAAGGGCACAGAAAACATACTTAAACATGCTTCCTCTTCTGTTTGCTCAGTCCAACTTCAATGAAAGGTAGTACAAACCCGAGGGTAAAGTAAACCTCTCTGGGGATGAGAATAATGAAGGTGAGTCACGCTTCGGGGCGAAGATAGCGATGGCAATATTTGATGAAATAATTTTCTACTCCCAGAAAAGTTTTTAAAAGACCTCAGATGAAGATATTCTGAATTCATGGGATTACCCATGATGATGAGTCGGTGTCCTCGGAGCTGGTCCTGCGTGGCGAGGCGGTGGCACAGCACAGTGACCGGACAGTGGCTTTCTCATAGGCATGGCCAAGCAACTTTCTCATAGCTGCCAGCCTTGGTGGGACTGGCGTTCGACCCATAATTAAATCTCTGTTCGCCTGCGTTCACAGCAGCCTGGACCACATAAGAGATGTGGGAATGAGCAGAGGACCTTGCTGTGTTCGCTCTGCTGGGATGTCGGAGGCGAGCGAGCCTTCTCTGGGCTCTGCTCCGACAAATGTTTGCCAGGCAGCGCCTGGCCCTGGCACACGACATGTACACAACAACACGGGGAGATGTGCCGTGTACATGCCTCTGACCTTCAGGAACCATTTTTAGTTCATCAAAATTAGTGATGCTGAGAAATCAGGACATCAGTGCATAATGACTGTGAAATTAGGAATGAGAGCTTGCTATGCAAATGACAGGACAAATCATGTGAAAAAGTCAAGATAAACTGCATATTAAGACATTATGTTACATAAAATTAATACTGCATTTCTCTCTTGCTTACTACTACACTGGAAGGGGTGGTTTTTTTTTTAACTCCTTTATCTTCTGATCAGCTATTGTCTGCTGATTTTTTAGAAGGTGGCGCACAGAAAAAGTGCTAAACATATTATTACCTTTTATTGTAATACATGAGATGACAGGAGATCCTTTTTAGCAAAGTATATCCTTTACTGCTTCTAGTTTTGTGCTGTCATCTATTTGATTTGAAACTGCAGAAAAGTAAGGTGCTTAAATATTACTGTTAAAACTCATATGGGTTTTGTCTTTTCCTCTATTGTTTTTTGGTTTTTTTCCCCTCCTTTTCCTTTTTTGGGGTGGAGGGTAGAGGGGTGGGTTTCTAGGGAAATAGTCTTCTTGCGTTACTAGGACTGACAAAATGGTTCTCATGTAGTCTGCAAATTAAACACAAGTGCAGTGATTATTTTGAATAGCTAAATTACATTCTAGAAAGCTTGCAGAATTCATAGCATTGTCATTAGGTATCCGCTTGAATACAATTTGTGTAACCTTGGCCAAGACAGCCTGTCATTTTAATGTCAGTGTTTTATCTGAACAAGACATCATCCTTTCAGATACAGTGTACAGGTTCCTTGCAAAGATGCCCGTGCAGAAACGTGTTAACAGTTGCAAATATGAAATGCTATCAAGTTCATCACTGTAGCTGTTTGTCACTGAAATGTCATGGAAAGCGGCTTTTAATGGTATCTCACATAATATGAAAGAATTGAAGACATCTGTATGCTGGGTGAATATGGAATGGTAAAGACATCGTGGTAGGACCTTTCTGTTAAAATTGCATAGGAGTCTAGTGCTGTTATTCACATCACTGAGCCTTCCTTCAATTTTCGTAAAAACCTGTCGTAATAGGATCTAGATCCCATCAGTGCGGGATACTCGGCTGCTGGATTTCCGTGTGGAAGGCAAGGGCTTTCTGGCGGGGGGCAAGCACCCAGCCGATGGTTTCTTGTAAAAATAAATAAATCTTAACAGGGTTTACCATATTGCTCACTTAAAGAAGTCCCATCGCAATAATGTTTTGCAAAAGGAGAACTTAGTCACCAGGAAAAGGTGGTGGGTACCTCTGTGGCTGCTGTGGGGAGCTGTGAGGACACTCCCGCCTTCAGCACCCTCGATGCCCGGTGCGGGGATGGTGGGCTGTGCGTTGGAGCTGCTGCGATACTGCTCTGATCCCCTCTTTGATCTCCTCTCGCTCTTCAGGTTCCAGTGTCGGTGGCTATGATGACACCTCAAGTGATCACTCCCCAGCAAATGCAGCAGATCCTCCAGCAACAAGTGCTAACTCCCCAGCAACTCCAAGTCCTGCTCCAACAGCAGCAGGCACTCATGCTTCAACAGGTAATTCTTTCCTGAACAGCTGCTCAGGTGGCCCCTACCAGAGGGTTTCACCTCACAAAATGTTCCTGGGGAAAGAAGCTGCCCACGCCTCGGGTCCACACCTCGGAGCAGACGTGCTCTGAGATGAGCTGACTGCTCTTTTGTTTTTAATTCTAGAAATAGCTACTGGAAACAAATCCAGGGAGCAGTGCTAGGAGTGTTTCCAAGATCAGCTAAATAATACAGATGCATATTTAAGTGTCAGGACTTCGGCAGATGTCCCTGTTGCTTTGGCCTGCATCCCCCAGAAAGCATGGTGTGCCCTGACTAATTGGAATAAACAAGGTAGCAGGGCGATAATTCCCATTTTAGACCTCGTTATGTCCATCTGGAACTGTAAAGACCTGTGGAAACGGTGGCAATAAAAGCAAAGAGGTTCGCAAGCCTTAATGGGTTTGATTTCAGCCAGCATACGCTGGGCCATGGTGTGTCAGTGTTTCTCACAGCCCGTGGTCCTTTTTCAGCTGGAACTTGGCCACCGACAAGCCCCGAGGCTCCGTTATCGGAGCGTACAGCACCGCAGGGGCTCACGAATCCCGGGTGGGCGTCGGCATCTAGCCCAGCCCGACCTTGGGCCAGCCCGGTGCACATCTGGGGAGTGGGGAGGAGGAGGGTATTTCCCAGGATGCGTATGTATGTATTGAACAACACTTCATGCAGTCAAACCCTATCATTTAGAAAGCGTGTGTGTTTCACAACAGAGATTCGCCAGGCTCTCTCAGCAAGGGCATTTTGGCTTTGTTGTTACAATCAAAGGTCATTCCTTGCCTTATTTTAATTAGTTTGTGTAGAAAATGGTATGTTTTTCATCAGTTCATTTTGGAGATTACTTTTCAAACGATAATGCCAAGAATAGTCAGTGTGCACTGAATTTATTGTTGAGTTTCAAACTAAAGGTCAGACCATTACAGATAAAAGGATGCTATTTTTCAAATCACAGTTTGTGCGTTACACCAAGAGGGACGCTGAATTGGCTCTCCACTGTTACTTACCATCTTCCTTTTTCTTTGTAGCAGCAGCTTCAAGAGTTTTATAAGAAACAACAGGAACAGTTGCAGCTTCAACTTTTACAGCAACAACATGCTGGAAAACAGCCGAAAGAGGTACAGACAATACCCATTTTACTTTCAAACCACAGATCCCTGGGGACTGTCTAGCGGCTATTAAACTGTCATTCATCTTATAAATGATTGCACAACTGAACTGACTCTATCGGGTCTCAGCTTTCAGATTTAGAGTTATTGTCCTGTTTTCGCCTGTATTTTCCTGTGCTTTCCATTTGCTTGCTGCCACATATTTTATAGCAGGGGACCATGCCTTGCTGTTTGGTATGAGTACTGGAGCAAGCATCTAGACTTGTATCTTGGGAGAGTGCTTTTGGAAGTTAGTTATGTTGTAAAGGGGAGGGGGCAAGGCAGCAGGCCCAGATGCGGCGCTGTCCTCTCGGAACAGGGCAAAATACCAAGAGGTGTTGAGTTTGGGCTAGAAGTTTCCAGCTGGAGGGGATCTGGTTGCAAGTTCCTCAAAGCATGGGCTTAGAAGGAGGGACCATGCTGGAGCAGCATCGGTGGTGGCACCAAGAAGCGAGGTCTCAGGCAGAAATAGCATTGGAATGCTGCCCATTCACAGCGTGGTGACGTGAGACCTCGCTCTGGTGCCACCACGGTCCGTGGCAGGAACAGGACAGGCCGGGGTGGTTTCTGCCTATCCTTTAAATACACTTTCCTTTCAAAATAACTGTCACTTCGTAAACTTTGTTTGTTGATTTTGGTGTGCTTAAATTTAATTTTGCTGCAATTATGTGTCTTTCTAAGGCACCAAGTTCACCTCTCTCATCACGAGGAGTTTGAGACTTTTGTGTTTAATCTGACATCAGTGCTGGCTTGGGTAGATCCTAGAGAGCTGCCGCTTGGCACAAGATGCCGCGTGATGTCCTGCGATAGCTGCAGCGCTTGTGTGTCACTTTACGAGTGACACTGCTCAAAGCAGGTGCCAATTTCTGCCTCTCCCCCCCCAGAAAAAAAATTTTGGCAAATCGTGCCACCTGTGCCAAGTTTCAACCCAGAGTGAATTTTTCCAGCTGAGTTATAAACCCCTGAAAATAGGGGGGTTTATAATGGAAACGCTGACACAACCTTAACCATAGCACGCTTACGGGCGCCACTATAATAAAAAGGGAACAGATTAAAAAGTGTCTAAAATGTAAATCTAAAGGACTAACAGTAATTAAAATGGAAATGGCACAGGGAGGGAAGGCATGTAATTGTGAGATATCACTGTGCAGAATGCTCTCAGCTTTGTTTTGCTGGCTGTTTTTCTAATTCAGTAGGGCTTACTCATCAGTGGCAGTTCAATGCGCGTTAATGACTCTGGGATGCAGGCATCACTCTGGACAAAGAAATGATTATTGTGCGGTCAAAAGAAGTTCAAAGACAAGAAGGGAATTTCAGTTTTTTCCTTAGAGATCCACATTCAAGAGCATATAAATTAAGCCAAATGTTAAAAACCACAGTCTGAAAGCTGACTTCAAAGTCACAACTCTCTAATTAATGAACTGCGAGCTTCAGTTTGGACAAGTCGTGGTTTGATGCGCCCATAAATCAACATGACAGGTCTGTTTCACAGTCCCAGACAGCGCTTGTCATTGAGTCACATCAGATGTAAACACAGCAGAAAAAAGAGGGAATATGAAGGAGGTGCAATTGATCAACAGAATTGGTAAAAACCCACTTTTGAAACGCATTATGCATGATCACAGGAAATGGCGATAGCCTCAAGAGGCTTTCTCCTTCTGCTGTTGCTTTTTTGAATCAGATTTCTAACAGCCTTCAAAAGGGAGAATAAGAATTATGGAGCTTCTCCCCTGTGGCTGGCAGGCAATAACCCCCTGTTGTTATTTTGTGCTTCTTTCTTTTCAAAGGCGTCAAAATTTAGTTTTTTAAAGATCTTTAACTCTATATTTGAAGACAAACAATAAAGGGCTGCCACTGTCATTCTTATCAGTTACCAGGGACTGTATTTTTTCTTTCTGTTGCCACTTCTTATTAACCTCTTATTTGGTCTATTAGACATAGTTTTGAATGCAAGCCTGCATGCTGGGAGAACATGAAAGTTCAGATGAGCTCAGAGGGCAGATAAAGAAATTTGAAGGGGAAAGTTACACAGCAGAATGAACGATAAAAGTTAACTCTTCTAAATTGCTGTTGTCAGACAGGAGAGCATCTCAGACACAAAGATGAGGGCTTGGAGCTTAAAGAAAAAAAATACTTTGTGTTAAAAAGGATGAGAGGGGAAGTTAGACAATGTGATGGCATTTCAATATCTAACACACTGATTTACTGTGGTCACACTTCTGATATTACACTAGCGAAAGCAACAATAAGAAAGGACTCCTTCCTGGTTTAAGAAGAGCATTTTAGCACGATCGCTGTTAAGAGAACAAGGAGCCCAACTCTCTTTGGCATTTTCTAGCATTTTAGGGGAGTATTTTTGCTCATGGTTTTAGTAGAGGCCCATTTCAGTGATGCATTTCATCCCGCAGGCTTGTTCAGCCCCATTTTTTCTGCCCTAAGGAGTTTATTCTTGCTAAATTAGCATGCAAACGGTGGTCTTTTATTACTATTTTTATTCCCCCTCCCTCTCGTACTAAAAGCCATCGGTCGGGTCACATGGCGACCAGCGGCTGCCGTGCTAAGGAGGGCTGAGTTTGTACCTTGACAGATGGAACAAGTGTATTCATGTAACCGCATCCCCCAAGTCATTTTGTTAGTGCCTTGTCCTATTGTGCTGTGGTGAAAGAAGAAAAACACAACACATCTCCCCAGCCCTGCTGGTAAAAGGGATCCAACCCCCAAGCAGGACAACGGGCGGACCCCAGCGAGGTTTCTGGTGGGTTTTCCTCGCAGGGTAGCAGAGGGTGAGCGGGAGGTGCCGAGGCCAGACCTCAGCCCTGCTGCTCCCCACGCAAAGCCAGGTCTCCCCAAGGCAAGGGGGGCTTCAGAGCCGCAGGAGGATCCCGCTTGGCTGTTGGACGGAGCGGGTTGTTTTCCGAGCAGGGCCGTTTGTCCTCCGGCAGTTGTGACAGTTTATGTTAGGCAGTAGGGAGTAACCTAAGAAAGGAAAACAGACCTTTGACAGAAGCTTTAGGGAGGGGATCAAAAATGCAAGTTTTATCAGGATATTTCAGCATTTTAACACTGACTACTGACCTGACAACAGGACTGCACTGAGACCTTTTTTGTATGCATTCAATTGTGAGAAGTAAACAAACTGCCTTGTATCCTGTGTTTGGTAACTGGGTGGGGAGCGCAGTTTGGCAACGTGTGTTGCTTTTAAATTCTTTCTTGGACAATGGGCCTTGTATACTTTTATATCCTGGCTTTTCAAAGTAGAGAGCGTTCAAGAGCTTTTCTTAGAGGATAACTGAGAAGACAACCAAATGGGCATCAGTCAATTTATATAAAGAAGGTTTTTTTAAAAAAAAACAAACCAAAACACGCTAACTTTATACTCAGATGGCAGATCGGTAAAACACAGCTTACTGTAGCTAGGTTTTTATGTAATACCATTCATTTTACATTAAAATATATATTAGGTATATATATATATTTAAAAAGTGAATATTTATGGAGGCAAACATTACTTTAACTCTTAATATAACTGTTGCTGGGGCTTGCGTTCATCTGGTGCTGTTGCAGATAGCTGCAACAACCGGATCTGTCTGAGCAAGCTGTCGCAAAGAAATAAAAACTCTTCAAGTTTCAGAATATCCGAACACTTATAGGTTTAACTGGGTTCTTGAAGTCCTAGATTTTCTTTGGAAAGAAGATAAATCGACTTTATAAACAAGATAAATAGACTGTCAGTACAGTCATGGGTATGCGGTTGGTTGCAGCGTTAAGGTTGATGGGGCATGGTGGTACAAGAAGGTGGGGGCCAAGCCCCTGGCTGGTGTCCCGTCAGTCCTGCTCCTGCAGCTCTGGTGGATTTTTTTTGTTTGTTTTCCCTGCTTGACACCAGCAGGGAATGGGGCCAGTGATCCTCTGGCGCGGAGTCAAAGGAAGGGCGACAAAAAGCTTGGGATCTGGCTAGGGTTTGTTTGTGGAAGTACACAGTTTTGTAAGAGTTAATTTTTCTTTCCATCATTGTTAGCCATAATGTGTATAAGACCTCCACCTTGATATGATTCCTAGCAGATTAGGGATATTAGATAATTTCCTTCTATTTATTGTACTACTGCACTGTATTATCTTTCTATCACTCAGATAATTACTAAGGAAATCTACATTAATTTTTTTTGGCTAGCACAAGGAACTGCTAAACACTGGCATGATGTATTGATGTTTTACACAACAAAAGTTTTCCTCCTGTCATTGTACAATAAATAAAAAGATATTTATCAAAATGCAAAGCCTTTCATGGATTTTAAAGAACAAAGCAAATAAAATACAAGATGAGCATGGAAGCAGAACCTAGAGGCTTCCTTAACTGAACAAAATTAAGGACTCTGAAGCCTGGAGTACTGTACATATTAAACACTTACATTCAAGTAAGATGTTGTTTGCTAAATTATGAATGTGTGTAATTAAAATCTAGTGGCTGTTTCTATGAAAGATTTACAATGTTATTTCATCGTTTGTCATGGCTAATTAACAATATTAGATGAAGTTTTTCTTCTTCAAAGGTCTGATTTTTTCTCATTTATTTATGTCAGAAGTGATAAACAGAGTAGTTAAAAGCTTCTCTGGGTACAGCAGTGAGAAAAGCAACATGTTCTTTTACACCTTGAAGGTTGAAGGTTCACATCCCTGTGGAGTAAGGCAACTCCATCTTCTTTCTAGTGAGAATAATTAAAATTTTCAAAGTGCAGAAGTAGCAGCCTTAAATACAGCACAGAATAATTCTGAACGTAACAGAGTATTGTGGGGCTTGATGGATGAATAAGAGAGACTAAGTGTAAACTCCCATAAATTAAGCCAGTCGTCGTATTGCCTTACTAGTTGAGGCAACCCTTGCATGAGCAAGCAGAGCACAGTGCAGGGCTGTTTTTCATGACATCCAAGCGTGCTGCGAGCGCATGGTGTGATTCTCACGTTATACGTGTTCTTTTCCTCGAAGAATTACCCAGGACTTTAACAGCTGCCAGCAGCCTTTGCTTTCCCCACCACTGAAACGCAGCCGCTTCTGGGTGTAACGCGGCCACGTGGACCAGGGTGATGCGGCAGCGTGGACCAAGGAGCACTGCATGCATATTTAACGGGGGTGGCGGGAGGGATTTGGATAGGATGAAGGTAACCACTGGAGGTGGGAATCAGCTGCAGCCCTGGGGTTAGCTCTAGCACCTAAGGGTGCCCCAAGGGTCTGTGATATGAGGTGGTGAGCTCAGAAGCTTGCTGTGATACTGGGTGGCTATGATTGGCGGTTGAAATGTGTCGAGACAAGGAGCCCTCTAAATCCTCTTTATGCTTTACCCTCTATTGACAAATGTTCATTTTCATTATTTTTTTTTCTGTTCTTTTCCAGCCGCAGCAACAGCAGGTGGCTACGCAGCAGCTGGCCTTCCAGCAGCAACTCTTACAGATGCAGCAGTTGCAACAGCAGCACCTCCTGTCTTTGCAGCGTCAGGGGCTGCTGACGATCCAGCCCGGCCAACCTACTCTGCCTTTGCAACCCCTTGCACAAGGTAGGTGGGGGGTTTGGGAGCTGCCGGCTGTCTGGCAAAGCACACACACAAAATTGTCACTCAGTAAGAGACAGAGATCCCATAGGCTTGTCAAATAAAAAGTACAGAAAAATCCTGACGGGCAGGGTGGGCATTATAAAAATAGTTTTTGAGAAGGGCACTGAAATCATGGGCTGCCCTGGCTAGCAGGAGGTTTTGAGCTCGGAATCTATTTGCACTGCTATAGCTGGTCTGGCGGACTAGGAGCTGCTGGTTTTACTAACCTGGGCTTGACATCCTTCACAGGAGGCATCTTAATTGATTCTTGGTGCTGGGTTCATGGCTAAGGGTAGTGTCAGAGCAGCTTTTCCTTTTCTAAATGTGTTATTTGGGCACTTTGCGGTTCCAGCCTGGCCAGGAGCTGGGCGCAGAGGAGCCCTGATCTGCACACCCCCGAGTGTGGAAATCGGATTGCCCTTTGCTGCAGCCGAGAGGGAGAGGTGGCAATGTCTCCTCTCGACGCCTGTTCACACAGCCTTCGTCTCACTGCCTGTGTGCATCACAGCTTCATTCCTTCCTCTACACTGAAGCAAATTGGGATTAACTCTGTTTAATTTTAATGATGTTACTGACAATTAGATCCTCCTACATCTAAGATATTGATACCTTGAAAACAGGAACTACTAAAATCACAATAGTTTTGGCAGTGATGATAACCTGGGGTTTTTATTCTCCCTTTTCCCCTTTGGCTTGAATTTATTGTTATGTTTTTTAAACTGGGTTTGTCTGCAAGCCTTGGGACATTTTAACAGACTTGCCTGAGCCCTGGCTGCTCTGATGAAGGTAGACTGTTGAAGTTGGCATGGCTCAGGGAAGACCAAGTCTTTCAACCGTGATGCTGGTATTTCTGAATAATCATACCTTCTCCTTCCCTTCCCTCATAATAAATTTAAACATCCACCTCAAGAACTTGAGTCAGCTCAGGTTGAATGATTTGGGCTCTTCAAAGCAGCCTTAAGGCTGCTACTAGTTGCTAAACCATATAATGAATTTACATTCAGCTCTGTTCAGTTAAATGGGGACAAAATTGCTTCTGTTCTTCACCCTCCGTTGTTTTTTTTTTTTTTGCATGTAGCTGCAAAGGGAGAGTGAGATGGCTAGTGAATATTGACTTACATGGATAAAGGGAGACAAAACCGGGGAGTGGAGTCTGCTTTGCCATGTGGCTGGTGTGATTTATTTAGGCTTATTTTTTCCAGACCTAGCAACGTATTTGAGCGCCTAGCTCTTGGTGTGGAGCAGCTAGGCTTTTTAGGGCCTGACACCTCCCTCTGCAAGACTCAGTTGAGCTTTCCAGCATCCCAAAGCTGGACGCCTGGTCTAGACTAGTCCTGTGCATGAGTTGGAGGCTGATGTGTGGGAAGGCGGTGCCTGGCTGGGAGCTGCAGGATCAGGCCTGGGGTGGTGGTTGGTCAGTCACTGTGGGTGCCCAGAGTGATGAGGAGAAGGCACGAAACAAGTCCAGGAAAAAAGGCGTGCAGTCAAAATGCCATTTATACTTGCAAAACGTTGTAACGTGCATTAATTAGGCTTCAGATTTATTGTTGGAAGCATCCCAGGCTGTTCCCACACACGCACCGGCCTCAAGCTTCAACCTTTCTAATTTTTCCCACAGCTCCTATACTATTAAGTTGGCTCAGTAAGGTTCATTGTATAGTACATCAGTTAAGCTGTCCAAAGGAGGGCAATTGGGCAGTGACAAGACACGCTCATGTGTAATGTGAAAGAAATGAATGTGGTGATGCATGAAGTGTAATCTGTGCGGTAACACATCGGAGACACCAGTAGGTAATTCAGCAGTCGTGGCATTGATTGATATGGTTAGCAGGGTAGTGTAACTATTAGTCCTCGCGAAGAAGCGTATTTAAAACCTAAGGGGTGCCGACTTGCACGCCAGAGACGACATAAACATGAGCAGAAAGGGCTGGTTCTTGCAGGGAAATGAGCTGCGGGCGTTGGGGGCGGCTGGAGCCGGGGGCTCGGCGGCGGGAGGAACTTGAGAATTCAGGCAGGTTGCAATACAGCACGATATTTTATTATTTTTTTTTTTATCAGAGAGACGATGGCTTAAAACTGATGTCATTATGAGGTTTAAATCAACTTTCTGCTTGCTTGAACATGGTCACCTGGGTATGGAGGTACAAGGACACAAAGAGGTTGAGCAACTCTGTTTGTCTTTGAGCCGGTGATACCTGGGGTTGGGAAATTGAGTTCCGTGAGCAGTAATCTGTCAACTGTCCCCACAACATACATTTTTTAAACCTGTGCCTACATTTTCTTTCATAATGAAGGGGACTAGTTGTCCTGAAAAATGCAATGAAGAGCCAGAGCTATAGTTTAAAATAATTGGTAATGGACACTTCTTATTTAAAAAAGAAAATTACATATATCATGCCCTTTTGTTTGCAGAACAGTTTGCGAGGCTGAGACAAATATTGTAAATGGGAGTATAAGAAAAAAAAAAATCATCCCTCTGGTATATGTAGCTATGAATTCAGTTAAAAGCATTTTGCTTTTATTCTTAAGTATCTGTAATAGTAATAAATGTTTCTAAGAAGAGAATGCTACCTCATAAGTGATATTTTTCTTACGTTTTTACAACTAATACATTGCTTAAAGCTGTATTTTAGTTTCATTTTAGTGCTCGCCTATTGTCTTGTGCAAAAAAGCACATCCTTTAATGTTATATTTGTGTAATCTTCTCTGCTTTGTATTTAGACACATCTATAATCTAGATTTCACATCTGTACATCGTAGCAATTTAAAAATAAACCCCATTTCAGCAGTGTTCTGAGCTGCAAGAGCTAGATCTTTAGTATCTGCAAAATGAAACTGCACATCACAGCTCAGATCACCAGTGAGTGAAAATAATAGGACTGAGAGACATCTGGGTGCCTGATTGCTCCCGTAGATTTGGCAGTTTCAGGTCTAAATCCCGTTACTGGTACGTACGAAGTTGCAGCCCCAGCAGTAGCGATCTCAGGTAATTGCAGTGCAGTTCTGGGAATCTGACTTAAAATTTAGCTCTCGCTGTTAAAATGAAACTGCTAAATGGTAAATTACATAATTTATTGCGAGTGTTCATGGATCTATTTGACTTGCTTTTACCTTTTGTTCTATTATTTTATTTAACCATTTTGCCTGATGAGTAATGAGCATACCTTTCAGCTGCCCAGTTTGACAGGCTGGTTAGGAATTCTCTCCAGAATTATTCTAAAAGAGCTAAATTTGGGGAAGGATGAGAGAGGCTTTTTAAAAATTTTTATTAATCAAGCAATGTAGTCATTTTTAAGCGATGGATTATGTGCAGATGTGGGTGACATCACAGTCAGCTCTTTAAATTAACGTCACCCAGCCCGAAATCCTCCTTGTTATATGCACAATTTTCCCCCACGCAATCGAGTGTATTTTAGTTTTCGTCCAAGATGCCGTATAATTGTCGCTAATGCTGATACGAGTTACGCTTGTATAAGAAGTTAGACCAAACATCTTGATTTTTAGAGGATGTACAGTGAGGTAAAGACATGATGTGTATGTATATTTTAACAGCCGTAACGCCTTTCCTTGGGATGAAGCATTAGGAGACCCAGGAGTGACCAGGAGGAGAGGGGAAGGGGAGACAGGGGGACGGGGAGAGGAGAGCGGGTGCTAGCCAGTCTCTCATTAAAAACCTGCAGACATCCAGATAAGGGGGTGGTGGAATTAAAAAAAAAAAAAAAAAAAAAAAGGCAGCCAGTTATTCTTTCCTTATTTGCTTGTTCTGGAAAATAAAAATAGGTGTCGACTCATAGGGTCTCATATCAATATGTTATCATCAACAGACAAGTCTATTCACTATTGTTTCAATTGAGTAAACAGTGGTGTGAGGGTCAGCCGCGCTCACAGGTAATTGTTAGTGCGCAGACAGTCCTGTCAAGCGTGTTAGCTAAAAATACATCCCACACTGTCACTTCACAAGGTGTTTGAAAATAATAGCCCCGGTACAGCAAAACAGGACACAGGCTTGTGTACTGACCTTTTTCTTTGTTTAATTTGCTCAGAGGTTTAATTTCAGGGGGACAAGTAATAATTGAATATGTCTAATAACAAAATGCTCATTTGGGACAAAATCCATCAAAATATAATTGGCATTTGGGTCTGATGAAAGGAAAATGACGTGGCTTTAGAGGAACGGATGTGTCCTACGAGTATCTGATCGCTTAATGTATAAATTGAAGCCTCTCTTTCATAATATATATTAATTGCAGATACTTAAGGATTTTAGCATTTTTTTGTAGTGAACTGTTACCGGAGACCAACTGTTTTTGTTAATGCTACTCTCGGAAAGGCGGGGAAGGTTATTGGTCTGTCGTGCAATAATTTACTCCTCTTTGATATGCAAACGATCCACGGTGAATATAAAAAAATCCTATCAGACTCATTTCACAGTTCTTAACCACTTAGATTCTCTGGAGTCTATCGCCTCATTAGACCAGTGCTCTCCAAAGCTAGCATAATTAAAATCTTTAACAGTTTAGCAAAGTAAAGATGTTTGGCTGATCACGTTGAGATGATTATCTATCCATTGTATTCTAAATGACAAAAATAAATTAAATTTAGACCTTGGCATTTTTTATTATGTGTTTCAAATGAATATAATGTATACTGCCTTTTTTTTTTTTATTTCAATACCTTAGGTTTGGTGAGAAAACATGCCTGTGTGAGCTGCTGCTGTTCACTCAGAAAATGGCAGGTTTCCTTAGGATAGCTCCAGTGCTGCAATATGGTGAAAGAGTGAACAGTCATCCAAAGGATGATCTGGAAGCATCAGTGATGAGAAACCACTTTAAAAACACACAGACACTGGCTTTTATTATTTCTTTTTTTCCTTAAATGCTTAAGTGATCTGTCTCTACTACTAATTTTTTGCCGTGGCCTTTCCTGAAGGAGCACTGAAATAGTCTTCAGTGAGAGAAACTTGACTTGTTTGATCACGTCGCAAACACGAGCTTTCTCCCAAAGCACGATCTCAGCTGAGTTTGGAAACTTTTCACTTGCATTATTCACTGAATGCTACGTCCCAACCCCGGTGTCCATTTTGGTGCAATTAAAAAAAATATATTTATTTTTTATTGTTATTATTTCTTGAAGTTTATTTTCTGTTTTCATTTTTACTTTTGAATGGCTCATTAGCATCGATCTCAGAAATGACAGTAATAATAGTGTTACTTGTGTAGAAAGTTACACAGTTTTCCAGTAGACACATCCATCAATTAAGTGAGCAGTTCGAGAAACCAAAATTAATGAGAAAGATAGGTGTGTTAATGAAATAATCATAGTATAATCAATTTGACTGTTAAAATTTGAAAAGCATTTCAGGAAGACAATATGAATTCATAATTTATGTCTAAAAGTGATTAATAAAAACTGTATTTAATAACAAAGCTATTTGTCATCATTTAAAACTTAAGCACAAAATTAGTCATATTGTGGTTCGTGTTGTCATAATAATAAAGCTGAGTGGTTTTTTTTTTCCTAAGACCTTCCTTCCTTTTAAAAAACAGGTTAGAAAGTACTCACTTTCCTTTTTTAAAAAAGAAAAAGAAGGGACTCAGGAGAGTCCCTCAGTCCGTTATTTTAAAAAAATAAATTTCTCCAGCTGACTGCAGAGTAGCCCTTGGCCACCTTTCCTGTCAGCCTTGCTGTGAGCGCAGGGGGATGTCTGCCTGAGCAGGGACTCTGGAAATGGGTCCTCTGTAATTTTAGATAATAACAATAATAATAATAAGCATGGAGTTTGGGGCAGGTGGTGGTGTGTGGAGCCGCCAGCCCCACACCCAGATTTTGCCTTCTGTAGGTATTGCCGGTGTCACGCCAGAAAATTCAGCAGAGACTTGCAGTGCTCAGTATTAGCCTTTAATTATTAAAAAAAAAAAAAAAACAACCATGCGCAAAAACACACACACACAAAACTAACACTAGGCTTTGTTTACTGACTCTTTGATTTAATTACTGTTTGAAGACGGCCGAATTAGCTGTTAATTGATTTAATTATCCAATTTGTTTGTTTCAGGCATGATTCCAACAGAACTGCAGCAGCTCTGGAAGGAAGTGACAAGCTCGCACACAGCGGAGGAGGCAGCCAGCAACAACCACAGCAGCCTGGACCTGTCCACCACCTGCGTCTCCTCCTCCGCGCCGTCTAAGACCTCCTTAATCATCAACCCTCACGCCTCAACTAATGGACAGCTATCGGTCCACACTCCTAAACGGGAGAGGTAGGTGCCGGTGGGGTTACCACGTGTGAGCATCACCGAACGGCGTGCCGAAGCCATGGCGAAATCGTTGGGAGCCGTGGCCAACCGCCTTGGCCTCGGTTCTGTCCTCCCGAAAATCTGTCTGATTTTTGGCGGGGTTGAATAGAGTCTCCATTGGGCAGAATATGCTCCTTTTGTTCGGATCTTTATGGCTTGTTAATTGGATCAATGTGGGCACAATTAGCTAATTAGAAGTGCATGGGATAAGTGAATTGGGGGAAGTGTGAAGAGCCGAAGCTGGTTTTTTGGAGCTTTGCATCCCCGGGTGGTGTTACTCTCGATGTGTTTAAGGTTTGTAGGCTGAAGGCGAGGAAAAATAGCTGTTGGTCAGTACAGGCTGCTTTACCATCTGTTTTTTAGCCAAATCTTGGTGCCCCATCTCATCTAACCTGGTTGCCTTTTTTCACTCTGTATTTGCCTGCTTTCACGAGACAGCATAGGCTTGAGTTCAGCAGGTTTCTCTCAAAACAAAGCAGGTATTTTTTTAAGTGCTGATAAAATTAGCTAACTGGTGTTGTTTGGCTTTTGAAAGTGTGAGTTAATTTATACTTGCTAGGCTTGCATTGTTAACAGAAATGGCTTAAATCAGGGGTTGTCTGTTGACGTGCTTCTCAGCGCGCGGGCTCTGCTTTATTCCAAGGGATGCTTTATTGCAGGTTTGTTGCTTTACACCCCCAGATTTCACTGAGGCGTGTCTAACAACGTAACTTTTGCTTATGGTGAGACAGACGGTCCCGGAGGAGCTCGGACCGTGGGTGCCAGTGCCTGCTGCAGCCTCAGCATCGCTGCCGGCGGCGAGGAGGAGGAGGAGGGTCTTGAGGAGCTCGCGAGCAGTGTGGGCGCAGCGGGGAGGGCAGTGCTTCTTTGCATTCAGGAGAGTCCCTTTGCCCATCTAGAAATGTTACAGC
The DNA here is from genome assembly GCA_033124195.1 of Coracias cyanogaster. NCBI lineage: Eukaryota > Metazoa > Chordata > Aves > Coraciiformes > Coraciidae > Coracias > Coracias cyanogaster. Next base: position 24,908 of record JAVSBS010027343.1, read on the forward strand.
AGGCACTAGTGAAAGCTGGATTTTATGGAAACTGATGGCTTTGTCTTTCTGTCCTCCTTTCATTCATTAGAAAGAGGATAATGGAATTTTTAAGCCATAGAGTTTATATTTCTGGTGGTCTGAAAGTAGATTGATAGGGAAGCTATATAAATACCTCTTACATCTTTCGAATATTAAGAAAATAGTGCTGTTGGGAATAGGTAGATTTTAAAGGAGAGCACACCGCTATTGGAAGAGGTGCCCTGTGCACGGCATCGTTATTGCAAGGACGTGTGGGGGAACATCAGCGTGTACATTTATAATGCATGTAAGTGTCAAGGACGTGGTTTTCATGAAGACTTACATGGGACGCTAAGAACAATTTGATGTTTATAAACAATTCAGTTCCCTTTTTGTGGCATATGGAGCTGAACAAGATGAGTTTATGACTTTTCAATAAATTTTTTATCTACGTTTTTCTTACCGAGTATATAAAATAAAACCCCATGCAGTGAAATGGATCTTCTTGCACTGAGCAGAGGCATGTGCTGTCTGCTAATGGCAGTCTGACCGAGGAAGCGATACACCATTGCTGTTTAGTTTGAAATGCAGTGGAAATACAGGGATCTGTTCAGAAGTAGGAGTTTTCTCTGTGCATACTGTCAAGCAGAACTGAAAATCCCTATGTCTGAGTCCTGTAATTGTGGCCCAGAGGCAACTGAGATCTACAAACAAGGTGATACTTATGTTTTTATTAGTAAAGTTCCAAATAAATGAATTAGGAAGGCATAAACATGCTGTAGTGTTGTTTGAGATTGTCTTAGTTTAGAAGACTTAAAATCTGCAGCGGCCGAGTTGATAGCTGTATTGTTAAAGCTTGCCATTGTACTTTTCTTACATATCTACAGAGTTCTCTACAATATCAAAATACAAAAATAGGTATATTTAGGAATACAAGTAAGAGAGCCACAGACTTTGCTTTATCTTGCCTCTATTTGGTACATGGAGGGTTTATGCCATCCATTTGCTGCAGTGATTGAATTACATCTTTATCCATAAGTAGAGCAGGAGACTACACACAGAAGAATGCCTACTGATGCACTTAAGGGTTTTGTTGCAGTCTCATCAGGCACCGTGGTGCCTGCCTGGATTTCATCTGACACAGAAACTCCGCTGGTTGAGATGAGTTGCGCTGGTTTCCTTTCTGAAAGGGTATTTATCTACAGGCAGGGAGTTCGGGGTAGCGAGCAAAGAGTAGCTGTGCTCTGCTGTCAGATGGATATTTGAAAGCTCACAGAAGGTGAAATTTGAGTGTACTCACAGAAGAGAGAGCACAGGCATGAGCAGGGTTTTGGTCATTTTTTGATAGCAAAAGTTAAGACCAGAAAAAGTCATGGGTCTGGTTTTTGAGTTGTGGCTTCCCCTCCCCTCATTCCTGCATCTTCTGAGCAACTAGCTGCTACCTTTGGTCTGATACAACCAAGAGCTATTTATTTAGATTTAAACAACAATAAAAAACCCATAGTAAAAGCTGTAAGTGTCCTAACAGTTAAGCACGGCCACATCATAACGACTGCCCAGCAGCAATAAATAATCATATACAGGTAACATTAACTTTTAGGGTGTGCTGTAAAGCTGTTTTCTCCCCCTTCCTCTTGGGTTTTTGAGAAGAAGTGGGCTGCAGGAGGCAAGTTGGTTATGTGGGAGTTACTATCATCACTGTCCTCTCTGGCACATGTCACTGAGTTAGTTCATGCTGTGTTTTACGGGGTTCCTGGTCCCACAGGTCAGGTTGCGAGGCTGCTGGAGACCTGTGAGACGGGACCACAGAGGCACCCGTGTGAAATCATCAGGCGAGCAGCAACTCCGCTATATGTCCTGGGTGAAAACACATTTTTATTACAAACAAGGGGTTTGAAATAGCAGGAGAAATAGTCATTGGCTGCTGGACGTGTCCACGCGCTGCTGTGCCTCCAGCCCAGCCTCATTTTGTAGAGTAAAGCTTTAGTCCTGCACAGGCTGCAGGAACATGGCTCCAGTGTCACCAGTGGCACTGGCCGCTGGAGCTGAGTGACGACAAAAAGTTCTCTTTATGGCAAAAAAGCAAACAGCAGGCAGGTGACCAGAGTCACCTTGGGATGTTTGAAAAGCAAAAATACATTGAAAAGCAGGAGGAATCCTCTGCTCCTGGGCAGGGGCCAGGGAGCACTGTGGTGCTGCTCTTGGTTTCGGCGTGCTCTGTGTCTATGGCTTTCACAGGAATGAAGCAATTCCAGCTATAAATAATGGGTTAATGCTTTCATTCATTCGGGCTTTAAATGTATATTACATCTCTGCTTTTGTCCCACATTTCTCCCAGTTTCTGTAAGTAGCAGCAGCAGCAGCTCTGGGGTTTGGTGCACAGCAATCTGTTAAGGAGATAAATAATCTGCTTTGGCATGACACTCCTACTCTCCTCTTTAATTTGTCTTACACAAGGAAAATTATAATTAAATCATTCAGGGTAAACCCTTGAGTGTAGAGAAGGAAAAAACACACTTTGGTAAAGATTGCCAATAGAGACCAACTTCCCTGTTGTGCTGTGCAGAGACATTTATCAATATTCAGCACTATTAAAGAGAGAACATTTCGTGTGATTTGTGAGGCGGATGCCAAAGCTCAAATCAAGGCTTGTTAAGATCCTTTCCCCATGCAATCATGGGCATTCAGCATCATTAGAATTCAGCACTGACTGTGTGTTTCATGCTTTGATTTTACTCAGACAATTTAATAATGTTTATTGTGCTGATTATATATATAAATTCACTCAATGCAATAAACATACCTCAGTCATCAGTACCCTAAGGGAAATATTTAGTTATAGATACTTGTATTCACTCAGGATAAGCGAAAGTGAGACCATCAACCAGCATGCAAACCTCTCATCATCTTATCAGCATTTGGGTTTCTTCAGTAACAAGCATTTTCTCTACGGAAGTAAATAAATAAATAACGGGAGCCAGTTAAGTACATCTGCTGTACCTAGAAACCCCAAGAATGGTACCCGCTTTCCATCCCATCCCACTGCCTCTTATTGGGGGAAGCTTGATTGTTTTCTTAAGAAAAACAGCAAAACAAAGCGGGTGGATGCCTGGTCGCTTTATGTGACTACCAACTTTACAACCTGGTGAGCAGCAGGGCATCCCGAAACCTACGTGCTGGGGAATATTCCTGATGTGGGTAGGTTTGGAAGAGCAGAACAGTGCAAAACTGACCAGCGCTTTGCGGTGGCTGGAGGTTGCTCCAGCTTGGGCTTGAACCAGGAAATCTGGGGGTGCTGTGGAGTGGTGTGGGGGGGTGTGTGCTGGTCCCGTCCCCTGGCATCCTTTTGTATTGACTGCAGCAGAATCAGGATGATGGAGGCTGTGTGTAAACAAGTGAGTTAATGATGGTCCAGACACGTTAACTTAGGAAACACATCTGTTTGCAAGATGGAAGAGGAAGTGTTGGAGGTAAAGGCTGCAGGTCCAAGAGACCTTTCTCCATCTGCCAGCCATCCCATTTTTGTCCCCCCTTTTTTATACTCTCTCCCAGCCATGCTTGAGACTTGTCCTTCCACATAAGCAAGCAGCCATCTCTTAGGAAAAATAGATGGGATAAACAAGGGGATTTTAAAATGACTTTTTCTTGGCAGCATTGCGGGAGGAAGGAGTCTGGAGAAGGCTCTGAAGGGAAGTGAGAGGAATGGCATGGCAGACCATTGATCTGCTGGTTAGGCTTAATGCATTGTGTTTGACTGTTGTTATCTTCTATGCCAGCTGATCCTCC
>JAVSBS010027344.1:0-16493 GCA_033124195.1 Coracias cyanogaster
AGAGAAAATTTCCAAGGGTCTCTGACTATTGTAGATTCCACTTTCCATTAGTTACTATATCAGAGCACCTACCCAACCTTTTCTTCTGATTTTACTCACAATTCCCAGTTTCATTTGTTCTTCTGATGCAGAGTTCTCATTTGAAATAATTATTTCTATTTCTCATGCCATATTCCTCTCGTATGTTAAGAATGAATGCATACTCACTTGTTCTCCATTTAATCTCTGAAGTACTTGTTCCTCTCTTCCTTCCATTTTATAAATGATAACTTGGACAGTGTGATTGTATCGTGGCTGTCCTGCTATATACAGTACACCTCCAGGTGTCAATGCTGAATTCACAGTATATCCTAGGAAGCAGAAAAGAAGTCAAGATGCAGTACACATAGAATGCATCAGAAATATTTGCTGCGATTCAGAGCCTTTTAAAGACTTATTCTACAGCTAGATGTTTAGCCTTACTTGTGCTAGAGAATAATAGCAGAGTTAATTAAAAGGGCTGGATGTGTATTTTCTCACAGTCTCAGAGTCATAAGCACCACCGCGTTATTAAACCTGTTCACAAATTGGTGAGTCATGTTCACTTTGCCATTCTCACAGTGTGAGAATGCGATGGTACTGATGAAATAAGTTGTGAACAGCTGGTTGAAAATCTGCTTTCAAAGAATAGTTGTCACCAGTTCACTGTCAAAGTGATGGAGTCTTCCAAATACAGTCTGGGAGCATTCTGAACCTAGCTCTGTTTAATGTTAGAACAATTTAACAGCTTGGATGATAGAAGACTTTTCAGATGAATCAAAACTGTGCTAGGGTTGCAAGTATTATGGAGGATAGGATCTAAATTTAAAATTACTTTAACAAATTTGAGATATTAAAAAAAGATATAATGGCATTCTGCAGAGAAGATAAACAGGGTACTTAGGCAGAAAAATGAAATTATTCTATAGTTGACAAATCAGTGAAAATGTGGTTTACATGATGTAGTGAACGGAGATTTATGTCTCACTGAGGCAGTGAACTCCTTTCCCAGTAATGATTTGCGGCTCCCATGAGCCTTTGCATAGACCTTTGTCCCCCTCCCCGAGCATCTGGGGATTGTCGAAAAGACTGGATTCTTCTAGAAAACCAGATAAGAAGTCTATAAAAGGGGAGAGAAGCCACACCTCTCTCTCTCGGCATCGGCACCAGAAGAGCAAGGACTGTGGCTTCGCTGTCCTCCCGTTGCGTAGTTGGCTGAAGGCCAGGATTGAATGGCAACTCTTCTACCATCTGATATATTCAGAATTTGAACAGACTCTGCTGATATCTCTCACGCAGGGACGCCGTGAGTTCTCTGGTCCTATTTTCCTTCCCTCCCCCCCCCTCCCCCCCCAACCAGCAAACGGCTTGTACAGGGGTGGGGTGTACAGCGGGGTCTGGAAAGAGAGATGTTTGAGCTCTGGCTTTATTCCAATTGAAGTCTCTTCATTACGGAAGATAACAGCCGCAGCTGTCTGCTGCCTGACCTTGGAGTTTCTACTACCTAACGAGCTTCTGTGAACTGTCTTAAAGACACAGCAAGAGAAGGGGGGGAAGAAAGAAGAAGGGGCTTACAGATTTTACCTCTTTTACTTACCTCCGCTTCACTCACTCACATATTCACATAGCGACAGGGGGGTTTCTTGCTTTTTAACAAGACCCTTGTTTCTACCTTATGACCTCTTGGTATTCCTTTCCTGCTCTTGGGTAGAGGTTTTGGGGTTTGTGGATTGTTAAAGGATTTTTGGGATTATTAGGCTTGATAAGACACATTCTTTACTGACTATGATACAGGATTGTGATATCTAGGATTAAGATACCGGATATATGCATGTATATAAGGGCGCTTCATAGAATAGCTGCCTTGGATAAATAAATATATATTTTTCTTAAGGGGGTGTTTCCTGGTTCCTGTAACTGCTTGGGATGTTGGAGGGAGGTGCCGCGCCTCAGATTCCGTTTGGGGGAGCAGTCTGGGACCCCAGTGGGTGGACCGCATCCCTTGGTGGGTGGACCCAGGACATCTAGGGGGCGGATCACGACACCCTTGTTGTGTGTTTTGCAATGCAGGATTAGATTTTGTAAATAATATTATCGCTTACTACATGCCTTTATATTGCATTTTCCAAGGCATGTTATGTTCTTGTTTGACCTTCCTAGGTCTGTTATTATATGTCAATCAGCTGGCATACACAAATTACTCTGGAACCTATTTGTATTCTGAGGTTAAAGCATTTGTCTTATGTTCTTAATTTCCCATTATTACTTGTTACTTGTTCTCTGTTTTTAATGCATGAGAAACAACACTTTTATTTCTTTTCTTAAAGACCACCACTACTTAGCTAATATTGTATGAGCAAAAGCAAAAAAAGTAACCCCCTTAATAAACTGACAACTCTATTCCACATTAACATTCCCACATCTGTAACCATGTCTACTTTACACTCTTCTGAAAGTAGTCTAGTAGACATCAGTATTATTTCACAGAAATGTTTCCTTTTCTTCTCTGTTGTCTTCATAAACTTGTGAGAGCAAATTGCTCTCTCCAAGAAAAATTAATGTACTGAATATTGCTCTCATTTTCTGTATGAGAGTGGTTTCTTAAATTTGTACTTCCATTACAGTGACAAAATCATACTGAGAAAACAAAACTTCTATGAAATAGGATGGCATATTAGATAGATACTTTCTAATTTTAACATCACCTGTAGAATCTTTGAATCATCTTATTTAACACAGATTCCATTTTTTACTTAGTGACAATTAGCCATAACCAGCTTTTCTGATAACTATTCACTTTTTTTTTTACTCTTTTACTTCCATTAAAGGTCCTCCTATGGAAAATATTTAAGTTTTGCACTACAATATTTTTCAATAACATACTGTTCTCCCTCCTTCCCCTTTGTTTAACAACTTACCAGCACTTTATAAATAGGGCATCATAAACTGTTTATAACGAGAACTGATGTGGTAGGAATAGATAGCTGGTGATGGGAGTTTTCAATGCCACCTCTGCCAGAGAAAATATATAATCTAACTAGTTTTATAAAGTTATTAACTACAGATAATATTTTCATAAATTCTTAATTTCAGATGTTTCTTTCTTGAGTACTATAGTATTTTTATCACATGACATTCTAGTTTGCTATATACATAAAAAATAACTGACTGTATATCAGAGAGCTATATATGTATTACATGACAGTATACAATATTAATCAGCTTAGGAAAACTTTAAGCAATAAATAAGACTGCAATAAAGACATAAAAGGCTGTATTGCCAAAAGACAGTAATAACTGGTGCTTTTTTCACCATCATGTATTTTTCACCGTTTTCTCTATGACTGCCAAATATGAACTATAATAACAATATTTTTGTGAGCTGGATTTTTTTTTTCTGTATAGATGTGCACATACATACATGTATATGCACATATATGTGTAAAGATACACACATATATATTTGTAAGTGAATATATATAAAAGACACAGTAAGAGTTTGAATTTTTTTCACAAGTAGTTATACGTATTATAAAGAACAGTCAATTTGGGGAAAAGCACGAAGGTGTTATTCTGAAGAGAGGAAAGTAGTTTGAAAATTATTTTTTCTATTAATTTAAAAAAATAAAAGATAGAGCATTGTTAGGGGTACTAATTATCTGTTTACTATGTATTTATTAGTTTAAGTAGGATTTGGTTAAAAGGCCAAAAGCACATTTTCAATTGAAAATATGGTTTAGACCCTTGAAAGTACCATAGTTGTTAGAGACCACTTTGGTTCAGTCATACTTGGATACTCTTCTACGGTTTTTTGTAGTAGTAATAAGACAGAACATAAGTCAGTAATATCTCAGCAAGTAATTTTATGTTGGTTATTTTATATTTTGAGAGAGATTTTATGTTATTTGGAGGAGGATCACAGTTCAAAAATCAGTACGGGATGATATCCTGTAGCCATTGAAACCTACTGTTTCACAGGGGTTGTATATTTGGATAGTGCAGATGGCAACATTTCTGGAAACATCTGTTGTCCATCATTCTTCTGCACAGCAACCCAGATGCTGTTGACAACTCTTATGTAAAACATGCTGACAGTTTTTTTCATGTCTTTCCTGCTGTGACTGAGGTTGTTCTGGCTGGTCATACCATCTATCAGATCTCAAAGATATTGTGGTCTTGTAAGAGTAGCTCCAGCTGTTTTGTGGGCCAGTGAACAATGGTAGTCATTAAATCAGTGAGAAACTTTCTCTACCTAGTATTTATCTCTATCTTACAGAAGGAATTGTTGCCTCTTTCCCTGATTCTGTGTGAAAATGAACATTAGGTACTAAATGTTATGCAGATTAGAAAAATGCTAAATTGTTTTTTGTGATTCCTAGTCTTTTTCTCTTGTTTTTTTTGTGACGTTGGCAGATATTTCTCTGACCTTGTGTTTTACAATTACTTTAATCCCAAGGATGTGACATACAAGAGGGAAATTATGCATGTATTATTGTATAAATGTCAGGCTTAGTTTGCAAATGCTGTTATAAAATCTTTATATTCATAAGAAGTTGATTTATACCCCATATAAAGCTTGAATCTAAATCTTCCTAATTTTGTACCCTAAATGAATAAAAAAGATTTCGATATTATGTGGAGGGGAAATGTCTAATGTTTCTTTAATTCATGAGGTTATCCAAATAATGAACTAAACTACAAGATTTTAAAGGATTAATACAGAACTGTTATACATTGTTTAGAAGTCTCCTCTACTGTTAAGAATTAAAAAATGTGTAGAATGATATCCTATGTAAAGACATTGGAATAGTACAGATATATTATGAGGTGAGTAACGCACAGTTCTTCTGTAGCGACTTGCAACTTAGTTATGATTGGTTTTAGTCTACCAGACATTAATGGACTGGTGGTGGGACTCCCATGCTCAAATGTTGATAAATAAAAGTTTCATACAATGGTTGACAGAATCAAAGGCTGGCATTATATAGCAATCTCGGAGTGCTTCCTGAAAAGTACTGGTACACTCCTAATTTTTTGTAACCGTTAATGTAGAGGTACTTGCAAGAATACTTAGAATTTAGAAGACCAGAGAATATTATATAACTGCAGACAACCCTGTGTACCTTGTAAATGTATCTAATAATCTGAGATCTTCTGTTCATGTGAATGCATTTGTTGTAATTAGCTTAAAACTTCACTCCAACATCTTTAGAAATGCCCATGTATTGAACTATGTTAGAAATATCCTGTGCTTATTTATAAACCTTATTTACCTTTGTTAAAATTTTTTAAAATGTTAAAAGTTGATTGGTTTTAGCCAATAGTTTTATTTTCTATTACTAAAAATACTTTTATTATGATCAACATCAGTTGTACCATTTCTAAATAAATTTTAATCTGTTCTTAATTCATTTTAATAAGAAAAGTAGAAAATAATTATACAAATTCTGAAGTTCCACACTATCATTTCTTTCTACCGTGATTATAATGGGTTTAAAATATCAGTATAGTTTTATATTTGCAAATTACCTAAAAACCACCACATTAGCTATGTCTGGGAAGAGTGAAAAAAACAAAACAAAATGAAATAAAAAATATGAGTTTTTTGGTGTGTGCTTATATTTCATGAAAAGTGACACTGAAAAATTTCCTGATTACTTCCTTTTTTCTTTTTTTATTTCTGTTCCAAAAAATTTAGTTGGGTCATTTTGTTTGTTTACTGCCTCGAATCTGACCTCTCCAAATGACAGTGCTAAAGTATTTTTACAGTCCTTTTAACAATCCATGTAGAATTTTTTTCAGCTATTGTGGGCTTTCACTTGTGTTTGGATATATGTGAATATGTTGAAAGACAAAGCGTGAAACAAAGAGTTCTAACAAAAGTGTTGATTTCAATTCTGTATTCTGGTGAATGGGTGCCCAACCAATACTATCAACTGCATAGCCAACAACTACAGACCCAGTTGTCAATGTGGACTAAGTAGAACACTGATAGGTATTTACACTCAATTTTGTGCCAACATTTTAATGTAACATGTTACTGTACCTAGCCTTTTTTTGTAGAATTCACTTAATCTCACAAACTTATGTATGTGATAATGTCAAAAACAAGGGTTTGATAGTGAATAATGCACATCAGAGGTTATGGATGGTTTAGACAACAGGCTATTTTAAAAATAGCTATATTCTTTCTCTCTGTGGTGCAACTTCATATATAATTACTGATATTGAGTGTTCCACATTTCCCTTTAAAAAATATATTTCTTTTATTTTACTTTACTTTTACTAGACCCAGCTGGGACCTGAGCACCACATGGCTGCTCCTGCTGCCCCATATCCCCAGACAGGAAGGGGAAAGGGAGGAAAATACAAACCCCCATGGGTTGAGATAAGGAGAATTTAATACAGCAATGCAAAAGGAACAGTAAGAACAACAGTAACAATAATAGTGAGGAGACAATATACAAAACCAATTATATAAAGCATATAGATGAGCATGACAACCCCCAGCTTGGACTGCGCACACCTGGTATCCTGGACATGACTCAGTATGGTATGGAATAGCCTATTGGCTGGTTTGGGTGTCTATCCTGGCTATGGCTTTCTCCCAATTTCTGTTGAAAATTAACCCTATCCTAGCCGAACCAGGACATATTTGAAATTTATCTCTAATTTCCTAGGTTTACAATACCAGGTGAAATATCAATGCTAGTATTTTATACCAAGCTGCTATTGTTTATACTGTATTGATTGAATCCAAAGATCTTCATTTTTAAAGAACAACCATCCCACATACTGTTAAGAAAGTTCAAGAAAATCTTAAATTATGCTAATTTCGGTAGTGTGAAATGCTAAGTTTAAATTGCTACATTAGTAAAGCAAAAGTTTTACACTACTCTGTCATTCTGGCATGTTAATTTCAGTACAAAGTAATTTTATTTTGTCAGATGCAGTATATACCTTGAAATTTGCATGGCTTTTTAACACGTTCGTATGCACTTATATTACAGCTTATAGTACACATGCACTTATATTACAGCTTTTTCCTTCAACATTTTTGCCATCTGCATGCAGGCAAACTCCTACAGTACACCTTGCATGATTTTTCCATTTCCTCTATGGTTTAGTGAACTTGTTGTAAAGTTTGTCTTTTTTGTTGGAAATATCTGAAATAAACCCATGTCCGTCATTTTAGGGCATACAGCTCCTTCGTATCTGCACAGAAGTTTGAAAGCGCATGCAATATTTGTTTGAGAATTATTGGATAAAATGCATAAAAACACCAGGATCAGAGACTAAAACCTAGGTCTTCCCCTCAAGGTGAGCCTTTTTAGTAGTGAGTTACAAACCAAAAGGTTTTTCTTCAAGATATGAATCTTACATTTCTATCTGCACTATGTTCAAGTTTCACCAGGCAGGTAGGAGAAGGGATCTCATCCCTGACTGTTCCAAAACCAAAACAAGTCTGGTCTTATTTCCTAGACAAGCATTGCAATCACAAAAAGGTTGTCTGTTCCTGCTCCTCACTTTTCAAAGCCGATATGATGTTCCAGATCCTGTGTGAATACAGATATAACTTGTGAAAGCCTGACTTAGGTTTCTCTTCAAGCATATCTGTTTTCCTGATAGTCCTCATATTTTGCAGTGAGTTTTCCATTCTGCAATTAAGAAGTATTTTTGTGTACTTCTGCATTTATGAAGACTTTATTTTTAAACATATTTTGAGAAAATTCAGTGCTGAGTGCTTGCAATAGTTCTAAGATAGACTTCTGCTACTTCTTTATAACAAGGAACGAAATTGAATTATGTATCTGCTTTAAGCTCAAAAATTAATTAAATTTTGTCCTCATATGATGTATTTCAACTTTGCATGTAAATGTTGTCTAGTCCTATGGCAATATATATGCTACCCTCTCAGGGAGAACAAAAGAGTCCCATAAATATCCAATTTAGGATGCACTTGTGGAGCAGCTATGTCATCATAAATATATATGGATCCGAAAAGGAAACAATACAAAGCATGAAGCTTAATCTGCATGCCTTCCTAGGCCTTTCAATTTACTGCCATACTGAAAGTAATTTTGTTTTAGAAACTGAAAAAAAAAAAGAAACTTAGAACTTGAATAGTTTATTTTCTTGAAAAGCAATGACATTGTGGTAGTTTAGTAAAGCTACAGTGGGTCTCTGCAGTAGCTGAGCCACGTGGCTGCTGCCGCTACCCCCCCGCCGCCCCCCCCCGCCGCAGGCCGCGAACAGAGAAAGAAAAAAAAGAGTTTTAAAATGCCTTTTTGAGTTGAGAAAAGGAAGGTTTAATACACGTAAGAAGCAATTTCAGTAACAAAAGCAATAACAATAGTAAGAAAAAAAAAAAAAGTACAAATAAGCGATACCGCATAGACAAAGAGATGGTCCCGAGCAGATCGATCGCACACCGCGAGTCGCCCCCCTGGAACCGGAACTGACCCCAGGGCAGGATGTCAGCGTGGTATAGAATAGCCTGGCTGCACCAAATTAACCCTGTCCTGTCCAAACCAGGACAGACATGTAGTAGGGATATTCCTCCAGATTTCACATAACAGATCCTTGTGAAATGGAGTCTAATTATTCATGTAGACCATATAAGGTGTATCATATTGATAAACAGAATGAAAATACCTTGTTTTCATACATAATCTTTCTTATCGATGTCTAACCATCCTTTTCAAATAAACTACAGTATGAGAAAGCCTCCACAAAGGTTGCAGCAGTCAGGCAATTGGCAACAGGAATTTGTTCTGAGAAATATAGCTGCTCTGAAAAACTAAAGGCTGAAGGCTATTAGTGTAGGAAGAACTATACAGTAGACTTCTTATTGTCATTGTACCTGTGTGACTGGTTTCCTTGCTTTACTCACAGAGTGTATATGTTGAAAATATGGCACCTCACCCTTGCCTTCTTGTCTTGCCTTATATCTAGTGCTTTCTTCCCACAATTTTTGACCAGATTACAGACATGCAATGAGAACATTCATTTTTTTCTTCATCTCAAAAGAGAGCATGGTTGAATCAAGGAAACTTATCTGACCCACTAAGGCTGATGTAAGTTAGAATGTTAGCAAGCTTCTATAAATATGAGGTTAATGTTAGGACTTTACTGGAACAGAACAGTTCCAATTTTTTTAATATATATAACATAAATTAAATTTCATGAAATTATAGAATGCATTCCAGCTCATTTTGGCCCTTCTGGGATTAAGAATCAAAGACTAAAAAGGAACTAGTAGTTCAGCCTTTGTTAGGCATTGATAATGTTGGCATGGTGACTTACAAAAAAGTTCATTTTATGGATATTCTACTTTATCTGAACCCTCTGTGAAATTCAGACATCTCGGTTTATTTTAGCTATGTGATGAGTTCTGTTTTACAGTGACAGTCTTATGACTTAGTAGATACAGCCTATATTTGAATAAAATAATGCTTTTCTGTCTTATAACAATCTGAACTCTCCCCATTGATAATATTTTCACTCTATGTACCAATATATTTTAAATCCTGAGGTAAATTCTTTAGTGTTCATATGCTTGAAATAAAGCATTAGTGCTCTAGATTACAGGTTATGTCTCAGCCCTGCAAAACCACATACAGTTAATAAGATATTAAAAAATAATAATAAAAAGTTTTGATTGCATGGAGGTATTTTCAAATGCTTGTAAGTTAAGGATAAAAACTGATTAAACCTTGATTTTTTTCTTACCTTCCCTTTCTCAAACAGGTTTGCTAAGTCACTTTAATTTTTTACCATACACGTTTACCTCCTGTCCTTTACATAAATGTTAGTCAAAATAATAAAGAGTGAAATTTTGTTATGAAAAAGGAATTTACCCTTTTAACAGATTGCTTATGTCTACAGAGAGACTTTTAATTTCATTTTGAGCTTTTAGACTCATGGGCCTTTGCTAAGATCTCAACATTTTCTTCTAAAACTTATTTTAAATAGCATTCATAGATAATTCAGTGTAATTTTATAATCTGAAGTGGTAATTCAGTGTACTTTGAGGATGCTAATGTTAGTTCCTCATGTTCATGACTCATTTCTGCAATGTAGCCTCTGTCAAGAGACTTTGTAGGAGTGTGAAACATTGCTTGCTTTTTTCATTCTTATTTCTTTTGCCCCAACCGTTTATAGCTCTCATTATAATCGGTGAATACCCTTTAGTTATTTGATTCTATGTCTGGCACAGTAAAACTAGACTGTAAAGGAAAAATACCATGGGAAAAATGCATAGTTTTAGAAGAGTGATGAAAAATGCTTACATTTCTTTTATAAAATTGCATTTCACAGCCAATCTACACTAAAGCTTTAGAGTATATTTCAGATATGATTTTGGTATGTTAATTCCTTTAGCTTGCTTATTTCTCTATTGTCCTTTGCATTTTGAAATACTATTACTGTAATACTATTTAGTATTTAAATAATTGGTCTTGCAGCTAAATTGAACCCAGAGTGCTTCTTATTCTGCAAAGCATTTATGCCTGGTCTTGATGATAAGTCTGAATCTGTTTTCTACTTTAATCTAGCTCCATTACATTCAGATTATTTCATATTTCTGCTGTGATGTTAAATTCATTAAATTCTTCTTTGTAATGGTGCTCATTACTTGAAAAAATTTATATGAATAACTTTTTCAGTAACACTGTTTTTAATTTCAGTAATGCATTTGTCCCTAAATATGAATGCCAAGATCATTATTTCAGTTTGTTTTACTGTCCCTGTGATGGAAAAAAAAGCATTTGGGAAATCGTTACAAATAGCCAGACATTTGTCATAACTGGGTGAACAACAGTAGGACTTACATCACTTGCTCTCTTCCCAGAAGATTTAGAAGAGTATTAGGGGAACGGGGATATTTTTAGCCAAATGTAGGGCATAACTGATATAGGGCTTGTTGTGAGACAAAAGAGTCAGGAAACACAAAACTGAGGTTATATATTGGTATTGATGACAATAATAGCCTTCTTGTCCATTGTTACCAGCTTGCTAGTCTGCTCATCAAAGGGGTACAGATTATTTGACCACCTTTTCAGGTTTATATATATCGAGAAGCCCTGATTATTGTTCTTTTCATCCCTTCTCAAGTTAAGCTCCAGTTGTTTGTTGGCGTTCCTGATCCCATCCCTACAGAACTGGGCAGTATCCCTATACTCTTCCCAGGATACCTATCCCTGCTTTCACTGCCTGTGCATTTCCTTCTTACACTTTAGGTTGGCGAGCAGGACTAGCCTCAGCCATGATGGTCTTGCCTTCCTTGCCTGATTCTTACATTTGGGCATCAAGAGCTCTTGTTCTCTATGGAAAGCATCCTTAAAGATCTACCAGCTCTGTTCTGCTTCCTTGTCATTGAGGGCAATATTTCAGGGAGTCCTATTGACTAATTCCTTGAACAGCTCAAAGTTTTCTTTCCTAAAATTCAGGGTCTTGACCTTACTCTTTGTCTGAGCTTAGGACTGTGAACTCCACCAGTGCATGATCACGGCAGCCCAGGCTGTCTCCAGTCTTGCTGTGTCTGATTAGCTCACTTGTGTTGGTGACTATCAGGTCTAGTATCACATCCCCTCTGGTAGGGATGTCAATTACCTGGCTTAAGAAGTTATCCTCCATGCACTGCAGGAGTCTTCTGGATTCCCTAACATTTGCTCTACTGCTTCACCAGCAGATGTTGCAGTGGTTGAAGTCCCCCAGCAAGACAAAAGCCTGTGAGTACAAAGCCTCCTGTAGCTGGAATGAGAAGTCTTCATCAATAGGCTCCCCTTGATGAGGTAGCCTGTTGCAGACACCACCAACTAAAAGGTTGCCTTTGTTGTCCTGGTCTCTAAGTCTTACCCATAAACTTTCAACCTGCTTGTGGCTATTCTTCAGATAGAGCTTTTCACACTCTAACCATATCTTGATGTAGATGGCAATGCCTCCACCTCTCCTTCCTCACTTGTAGCCATTGATAGCCAAACTCAATCATAGGACTTATCCCACCACATTTCAGTCACAGCAACCAGCTCATAGCTTTCTAGCCGCATGATGCCTTCCAGCTCCTTCTGTTTGTTGCCCACACTGGATGTGCTGGTGTAGAGGCACTTCAACTGGTCTGTTGGATATATCACCTTCTTAGAGGAGTACCTTAATTCCTTTGAGGTATTTTACTGGTGTTCCTCTGTTGATTCCTACTGCCTTAGGAGCCCCTCTCCATAAGATTACAATTGTGTTGTAATGTACCCAGCATGCCTCAAAGCAATAGGCTAGCATCCCATTCCTATAACCTTGGTGAGTTGTCTCACATCTTGTCATGGGCAAGGCTGATATTATCTTTCTCCCCCTTCAAATCTAGTTTTAAGCCCTGTCAATGAGCCCTGCAAGCTCCTGAGCAAAGACTCTCTTCTCCTTTGAGAAAGATGAATCCCATAATTGGATGTACAGTACCCAAAAATGTTTCACAGACATGAAGGGACATGTAATATTCTGACTTCATCAAATGTAAAGACACAGATGATCTTTACAGAAAATGTAAATATCTATTTTTAGAACCTTTCTAGGTTTTAACACTAAAAGGAAACATGAAAGGAAACTTGGAATGTGAAAACTGGACTAGTAGAGTAGGATAAATTATTTCAGTTTGAAGGGACCTACAACTATCATTTAGTCCAACTGCCTGAGCAATTTAGAGCTGACCCAAAGTTAAAAGCATATTATTAAGGGCATTGTCCAAATGCCTCTTAAACACTTGTTTGACCACCTTCTTGGTAAAGAAAAGCATCCTAATATCCAGTCTAAAGCTGTCCTGGCACAGCTTTGAAACATTCCCATCTGTGCTATCACAGGATCCCAGGGAGAACAGATCAGCACCCCGCTCTCCACTTACCCTCCTCAGGAAGCTGTAGAGAGCAATGAGGTCATTCCTCAGCCTCCTTTTCTCCAAACTAGACAAACCCAAAGTGAAGGCAATATTTGTGGATAATGTGCCATAGTTTACCACTTTGGGTAGCCCTCCAGTGCTGCTTAGCCAAGAGTCAAGGTAACAAGAAAACTTTTTGAAGAAGTAACTTTGGCCTTGGAGACAGCCTTTCCTCTAGAAAATGGCTGCTGAGAGGACTTTGGCACTTGTTCAGATATCACATTATTAGCATAACTATAGTGGCTGCTATACATCCAAGACCTGCTGTACAAATAATGCCTGGTGATTTTGCACACAGTCAATTCAAAGAATCCCTTCTGCGTAAAGTTCTGGAACATACATGAAAGAGATAAGAAATGGAGAAGTATATCCCACACAGAGGAAGAACAAGTAATATTTTGTTTGACTTCACATTTCATACTTCTATAGGTTGACAGAATACAAAGATGTATTGAAAAGTGCTTGCAACTAATCGAGAGCTACCTGATAGTACAGGGGAGATGGAGTCAGTGAATGTTTGATTTTAGCTCTAAAATATTAATTTTGTAATAATACTAAGGAATCCACAAGATTTTCACTTGCATACACTATAATTCTGACATTTGCAAATTGTATTAAATATATTTTTGGCAGACAAGGGATAGTAAGGACTCTATGAATGGATAGTTGCAGAAACTGCCCTGGAAGATAATAATTGAATCTAATTTTAAAAAGATGCTGAGATGATCCTAAGTAAGGTACAAGCTTAGCCTACTTTTTCTCTCACATTTTACTTGAATGCTTTGTGCTAGCTAATCAACTGATATTAATCATTCAGGTACCACGAAATACGTACAAGCCCTAGGGTTAGTACTGTTACATTTATCTTATCGTGACAGAACTGGTGCAGAACTGCCTTAAGATATCTATATTCCTATGGAGTGTGTAATGTCACCTGGAGCTACCCCATGAACATGTGGCAGACTAATCAATTCTCTGAGCTTGCTCCTTCTCTAGCTGATGTAGGGACTGTAGAATGGAGGCAGGAAAAGAGGAGAAACTATGAGCTTAACTCTAAAGTCAATGTCTCTGGAAGAGAGATATTGTGTTGGGACTGTCATATGTATACCCTATTTATACCCTATCTCATACATGAAAAACTAGTGGCTTTTTTGTTTTCTTTTGTTTAATATGAAACTTACATTGGTCATCAAGTTGCTCCTTGGACTAGGTCAAAGCATCTTAATCATGTCTGCCATTTTCTATGCTGTCATTCCAATCCACATGTTTTCTTCATGTTGAAACATTTTTTGCAAACTTTGTCTTATTTACATTTGGAGAGAAAAATTCAATACTCAGTGTGATGAAAAACATACATCATGCTTATGACTCATTTTAACATTCTTCTTGAGAAGCCAGCTTCTCCTCCAAGTGAGTCACATTCTGACTATTACACATATCTCAAACATTTACTAGATATTTGTACATTGCATTACGTCTTATGCTGAACTACTAAGTCAGAGGTCATCGAAGCAATCTTAATGACTATTCTCAGATGAAAGCTTGCTGCTACCAAAGATTCCCTCCAACAGAAGCAAATCACGGGCTTCTGTTACTTTGTTTGCAATTGTTCTATTGATCCTCTGATCTTTTCCTGATCCAATTAGAAAAAAAAAAAAATTCCACTGGGTTGCTAAGACTAATTTACTCACCTTTTGGTTAATTCCTCAACAGTTAGTTTAAGAAATGCAAGACATGGCAGAATGTTGCAGAAATTCAGGAGATGCACAGGAGAACCTTATGAAGAATATAACCTCTGGTTTTGATGTCAACAAGCTACTAACTGACTAATCTGTATTGTTTAGCCACGTTTGCTAGGCAGTGATTTCACTGCCCTTATATGAAGAAACATTTGTGGTGATGTTCAGGCTTGTTGTTTGTTCTATCTTTAAGTTTAAAAGGCTCTCATAAATACATCTCTGATGTCATCAGCCAAAATAAACCAACTCAACCCAAAATTCAGTACCTTGCCTTTCTGTCTTGATAACATATGAAGATACTCAAATTGACATCTTGCCTAAGTTCATTATCACTGGCATTTCTCTTGAAAGGTTAATGTCTCCACAAATTCATTTGGACTCATTTAGAACAAAAAAAAATCATTTTCATCTCCAACTGTGCAATAATATTGCCCATAATGTACTTTAAATTATGATGTTGTTGAAAAAAAAAAAACAAACACAACAAACCAAAACTCATTTTCATTGTTTTTCAGAGTTCTGATTTCCCTTTGTATCTGGCCGTTTCATCCAGAGTGAAACTAAAAGCAGAAGTATTAAGGGAGGAGGCTGCAGGGAAGGAAAGAGGAGCAGAAGCTAGTCCTATTCAAAACCCAAACAAGAATATACTCATAGGGTTCCAGATCTTGGATAATCTTGGGTATATACATAATTTTTTAAAAAAGCTGTGGTAAAGTATTTAAGAGACTACTTTGACTGCTCGTGGGATCTGGAGCTGTGTGCTCTAACTTACCATCTTAAGGAGCAATGACATTCTTGATCCAGCTATTCATTTGTAGCTCCAGCTCTCTGCGTTCATACAGATATGACAAAGAATATATCAAAATAATTGTGCTCATTACCAGCCTTGTACAACTGCCTGATGCAGTTGTTCAGTGCAAAAATCAATTCATTGTGCACCTTCTATTTATCTAATTGTGCTATTAACAGACAGCCAACTAAATCCAAATTGTGATTTTTTTTTTTTTGACAGAGGTGACTGTATATGGACAGAAAGGGGAAAAGGTACCTAATAAAAGTTTATGCAGTCTCAGAAGTCAGTCAAGTATTAATGCTTATCATCCATATGGCTTTGGTTTGACACATTATTGCCAAGTTTAAAACAGCTACTAATGCTTTCCTTCGTAATTCCTAGAGACATATTTAAGGTTGGTAATTTGGCATTTGTTCAGTTTTGAAAAGGCTACTTGTATGCCTGGTCAAATTAAGAAACAGATATTTTCCAAATGTAAACAGAAAAGCTGAGAAAGTTAAAAACAGAAGCAATGTACAATGAGCTGAGAAAATTCATACGGCATGACTGGTCAGGATTGTCTCTAGGAGCCTTGAGTAAGATGTTGCTGTCACCGGATCCCTGAAGAGATATTAAAGAAAGTTGTAAGTTATCACCACATTTTTTTCAATCTATGCAAAATGCATGAATGAACTGGCACATGCACACTAACTTGCTATATCTAAGAGGAACACCATCACGATACGGCAACTATCCATTACTTAAAGCCTTAAACAGGTCAGGACAGTTCTATCCCTCTCTGCTGAAATGTTGTTCACACTTGGAAAGGCAGGATGGTGTGAAAACAAGGGTTAGAGAGGTAGGACTCTGTGGTGAACGGAGATTTATGTCTCACTGAGGCAGTGAACTCCCTTCCCAGTAATGCTTTGCGGCTCCCATGAGCCTTTGCATAGACCTTTGCCCCTCCCCCAAGGATCCCGGGATTGTCGAAAATGCTGGATTCTTCTAGAAAACAAGATAAGAAGTCTATAAAAGGGGAGAG
>JAVSBS010027345.1:0-21620 GCA_033124195.1 Coracias cyanogaster
CTTCCCCTAGTAACTTATGGGAAAAAATTCTATATGTAAAAAAGAACAAAAGGGAAGAAAATCTAACCCCCAACAGGAAGGTCCTCTGATTGGTCGGCTCCAGGTTAATATAACCCTGGCCTCACCCACCACCCTAACCATGACCACCTGGATGAGGGTGGAGACACAGGTGGGCCAGGTTCTGCCTCTGGAACATGAAGCCAATAGAAACAACAAAACATCTGGCTAGGCTGTGGCTCATCCACAGGTGAACTCCAACTCGGGGCCCATAGCTTAGGCCCCAGCACTTCATCTCCTCAATCTGGTTCACAGAAAAAAGATGAGCTGCTTCGAAAAGACATGCACATGAATACATACCTAGAACACACACAGTGAAGAGGGCAGACTTAGATTAGAAATTAGGAGGCAGTTTTTCACTATGAGGATAGTGAGTCACTGAAACATATTACCCAGAGAGGTTGCAGATGCCCCAACACTGGATGTGTTCAAGACTAGGTTGGACAGAGCTTTGAGCAGCCTGGTCTAGTGGAAGGTGTCCCAGCCATGGCAGTGGGGTTAGGACTAGATGATTTTTATGGTCCCTTCCAACCAAACCATTCTCTGATTGTGGGATTATAGCCTAAGAAGAGGCAACACAACATAAAGCGGTTTGGCCAAACTGATAGTTGGCCAAAGTCAAAGTAAAAAATAATGGGTTTTGGCTTACACATGCACCCCTAAGTGAAGACCACATTATGACAGAGAATGTATCAACACCAATACTAATGTTCCATACACCCAATTTTCCTTCTATATTTCTGGTACATGCCACACAAACATTTCCAGACTTCACAGAATGGTTTTCTTAACAGTATCAACAAGCGGGCTAAGTAAAATTTACCTGCAAACTGCTGCAGGGTTATGACTATTTCACATGACATCTTCAGTGATTAATAACAGATACGACTTGAGGTTCCTGCAATAGATTTTATCTGATGCAATAGCGGAAACAAGTAACATTGTAGTAGCTAACCATAGTCCAAAATCAGCAGTCCAAAATCCCTCCTCCTCATCTCCAAACTAGATAAACATTTTGGTCTAGTTTCACTGTTAAATTAAAGAAAAAAAAAAAAAGGTAGTTTATAACTTGATGTACTTTTTCATGCATGCAGAAAGTTCTGAACTTTAAAAGCCAAATTTTTTAAAAAGTATTAGCAATATAGACAAGGATCATAGAAATACATACCAAGCAAGCAAATGGTGACACAGAGAGTACTGTGAACAAAATGATTGAGCCTTAACCAGCTCCTGACATCAGCTGAATATGGAGGGGCACCATAATCCAGAGGAATTATTTTTTTAGCTGATATTTATGTTAAATTATGCTAATTATTGTGATTATGCTAAGTATAGATGAAAATTGATAGCCAACAGAAAATGGTCAGAAAACATTTACTTTTTGTTTTAAATGCTATTTTCATACACAAAAAAGAAAAAAATAAAAGATAAAAAATAAAGATTTTTCAAGTCTGCAGTTTCACTAACAGGAAAGAGAAGTCATAAATCATGTGGCGTCATTGATGATTGAGAATTCAGTGAAAAATTATATTCTTCTTGTGTGAATAACATGGAGTCAACCAAGGTGTTATGTTCACTCAGAGATGTCTGGATACATCAACAAATCATTCTGTGTAATCACTGGAATAAAATAGTGTGAAATCTCAAGGCATGGGGAAAAGGCAAGGACCATGGGGAATGTCAAAGCCTGCAAATGGCTGAGATTTCCTGGGGTTCTCTGACCCTCAACCACCCCCTCCTACACACCAATCACAAGTGAGGTTTTCAACTACTTGATGTTGAAAACCTAAAGGTTTACTTTAGGTAAAACCTACAACTGTAGGTTTTACAAGGAAGAATTCTCAGAGACTGATTTTGTTAGCTAGTATCCAATAGTACTTACAGAATTGTATCTTTACACTGAAGGAAGCTTTGCCCAGACAAGCTGGATCCCATTTAAGAGCAGCCATCACTACACAAGCAACTTGCCCAACATCCAGGTGAATGCTTTCATATTTAGCAGAGAGAGAACACAGAAACACAAGTCACAGAATGACTGAAATTTAGGCGTGTGTTACACACCCAACTAACAGACTGTTATTTTAACCACTGTAAACAGCACACCTTTTTTGTTGTTCAAACCTAAGCCTTAAGACAATGGGATTTGTCAAATGATTTAAGAGCTGGGTATTTAAAAACAGAATAAAAGCATGACTTGTTCAGAATACACACTGAGAGGCTACATTTCATGTATTTTAAAACCTTGAAAAATGCTAAAACGGATTCTTTTAAAAGGCTTATCTTTATTTTCATGTGCAAAAGAGAAAAGTAATGAACATCCTAGGAAAGTAACACTTTATCATCTTCATGAAGAATCTGCTTATTTTACTGAAGTTAAAACTCATACGGAACCATCCTAAAGTACTTTAAAATAAGACACTAGACATTTTCAAAAGACAGCTTAAGCCAGTCAGGGTATCACAATTCCTCATTTGTTCCTCCCACCTAGAAACAACTCTCCTTTCATAATAAGCAACTAAATGACTTTCCCTATTGGCAATCCAGCGGACACAAAGTCTGCCCAAAGAAGACAGCATGCAAGTTCTAGTCTACGCATTTTCATTGTATGCAGGAAAAAAATCTCAAACCAGAAAATGTGTAGAAATGTAAATGAAAGAAAGGAATTTAAACTAGTGAGGTGAAAGATGGTAGAAAGGGGGGGGGTGCGACAAGCAGGATTAGTTACAAGTAGTCTATCCTGGTCTTAGAATACTTTTCTATCCTACCATTTTACCTGGTAAGAATTTTGATGTAAGCCACATCAACTGAGATGATTCCACAGGAGTCAAAAGCTTATGAGGCAAAGGGAGAGAGGAACAAAAACCCAAGATAATTAGGGAGCAGCCAACAAAACTATAGACTGATCATTAGGCAGTTACTCAGACAGATAAAACTGCACAAGATGCTTTCACAATTATGACAAAGTTATCATAGTTGCAGTTTTTTACTCTAACCCTAAACGTAAGTCTATTAGATGTTGGGAATTAAATTACTCCTGCAGCCTGCTTATCTCGGTTATCTTAGTAGAAGGACATGAACATATGGTAGAAATTTGTCCTTGCCTAAAATTACTCTGTTGTACTACATATATTATAAACATGCAGACAGAGAATGGCACGGCCAGATGTAGTGCAGGGAATAAGAGAATAAGAACAAGGGTGAAGGAGGGAAAGGCTTCCTACCATCCCTTTCACACGTGGTAACAAAATAACATTCGCCGAAACAGGAAAAATTCATAGTGCTTCAAGGAGGAAGACTAGCCACAGCTGTGGCACATGTACCAACATTAGGAATACACGGAAAAAAAAAAACCAAACAGGAACAGGCACTGAGAAGTGAGCAGTCTGACTCAGACAGATAACCTGATACTGTAAAGCAGATGTGAAGTGAGAAAGAAATGCAGGTCCAGCAGCACAGAGATGTATAAAATATAGTCAGCACCAAACTGCACTGATTAAGCAATATAACATCACCAAAGAACTAAACATTTGTGTAGTGAAAGAAAATAAATGTCATGTGTAAATATACAAGCAAAATCCACAGGACTCAAGAGATGTGTCTCCTCACCACAAGCTCCCAAAAAACCAAAAGAAACACAACTGAAAACAAAGGAAACAAGAAGCATTAGAGATCACTGAACGAGAGGTGCTGCCTGCAGGTAGGAATGGAAGGCCTTCCACTAAGAAATGAAATGAAGCCACAACAACCAAATGTGGAAGAACGCTGATTACAGGGAGACAGTTTTGACAGGCCAGTGCATTTCATTTCTTAACTCATTTGCATCCTTCCCCTTCAAAGATCAAGAATACAAGGCAGACTTTGCTGTACCTGGAGTCCTATTTTTGCATTTACTTCGCCTGTCAGTTCAGAAAGGACTGCAAGCTTTCAAAGACTGGAAATTCCTCTGGTTCTAGTCCTCAAAATAAAAATATCATGCCAATAGAAACCCTGGAGGTCACCTCTTCATCCCGTTCAAAGAGAATGGCGAATTCAACAGAAAATATTCTAGTCTCTAGAGCATTTTGGTGGCCAACGTAAGAGTAGTTGTAATTCAAAACCACTGCAAAACAATGAGCCACATGGGAATTATTTTCTAAAGTAATAAAAACCTGTTCATTTGTATAATATGTAAGGACAGAAACAACAAATAGAAATGAATTCCCTAACACTTGGAAACCAGAATTCTGAGTTGCAACTGAAAGGATAAGATCAGACATTTCCAGATTATAGAACGAGTACAGAGAATCTAGTGGTGTTTGCCATTTCTGAGAAGCAGAACAAATAAAACCCTTATTTATTAAAGCCAATATTTTGACTCTTGTAAACTCAAGGAAGTGAGTACCTCATTGAAGTGTTTCCAGCCACACAAAAACAGATCAATGTCCTTGAACATAAAAATACAGCAGAAAGCCAAGGACCGTACAGAAACAGAGGCAATTTATTCACACAACATGCAGAAATTCCCAACGGAACAAACACTTCCAGTGCTCTCTTCTCTAGAAAACAATTGGAAAAGTATTGGGGAACTCCACACTGATGACATCTGTTTTCACTGTCTGCATTTTCCCTCCGCTTGTAAACAAAAGACTTGCTTCCTCTGCTCTTCCCACCTGTAACCTATTAAAGTTACCCTGGGCATTGGCAGTCAAGATTATTTCTCTTGTACCACCAGTTTTAACCACCATTCTTGAAGCTCCCCTAACCCCTCAACTAAACTCGTGTGCCTCCAGCCTTCAGTTTTTAACAAGCGTTTATTCCTGTGGCTACAAGGGTAACCTGATTCACTCAGAAGACCGACAAGGAGGTGCGAGACTTACCTCATCCAAGAGTCTGCTGACGCAGACCAGTGGCCCGTGCTCGCACACTGAGGTTCTGTGGGAATGGAGAAAGAAAGAAAGAAATTTGGGAAAATGGTGCTGACAGGAGCGACAGCTCCAAGCAGCCACAGGAAGAAATACTCTCCTTCCTATTGCTTTGGTTCTTTCTGTTGTTGGGGCCCTCTGAGATGGGAGGCACAGGAGGAATTACATCTCCTTTGTTCTCTCTTTTTCCTTGATGCTGTGCTTCATTTCCTTTTCTCGTGCTAGAAGTTAGAGGAAGGAGAAAGTATTGTTACAGGGAAAAAGGAGCCAGAGGTCTAAGGCAGCTGTGGATCCATTTGTAACAGGCAGGAGACCAAGCATTATGAAGAAATGAATCATCTGGGACTCATCCTTTCCAGGTACTTTTCTTCCACTTATGAACAATGACTGTAACTGCAGAGGAAACGGCTGCTACCAGGACAGACAGAAGAATCCATTTCTTTTTCATTTGGGGCTTTTTATTTGAAACTAATTGAAAGACTAGAACAACAGCATTTATAAAAGGTACCCAGAATAACAAAGGATCGCCTGTTTATTTCAAGTCACATGTTACTTACATACAGAAACTATTTCATTTCAGTAGCTTATAGTCATAGTGATACTGATCAAAGGCACCTGCAACTGCCTTGGTTGCACATGCACTGTAGTAATCATGCATGCAAATGAGGAAATGGGACATTGCTGCGGTTGATCACCAGCACAATTACGCTAACTGAATATACGATCATGGTAACTGTACACACAAATTACACATGCATGCAGTTCGAAAAACCAAGCGTTGCATTCATTGTCTCTATTTTGATAACATCCTATGGAAACACTCCTCCACTGGAAATAATAGAAAGTGTTAACTTTTAAAAAGATGTACCATGTATTCAACTGTCTACTGAACATTAAAAAAATATAACAATCCAGTAATTTTGTTTTCCAAGCTGATACATCAGCAAAATCTCACCACTGCCTTAAGGTTTACTAACTTCAATAAGACATTTAAACATCGTCTCTTACTCCTCCTTTTTATATACATTTATTAACCTTAACTTCATTAAGGTATTAAGGAACAGGTGATTATTTGAAAAAATAATGCATGTGATCAAAAATTTTAAGAAGAGCTAAATTTCCATTAGCTCAGCACAACTCTAATAGAGATAAGTGGAAATATTTTTAAAGTTTGGATTTTTATCAACCTAAACACTTAAATATATAGGCTTTGATTACACTTCAGACCTGGTGAGTTGGTGCATTCAAACCCATACAAGGCGTTTTTCTAAGTTACATAAACAACAACATAGAATATATGCTTTCGTGTCTCAAGCCCAGATTTTGATCCATCCACATTGACATAAGGAACAATTTTGCTAGAGTAAAAGCATTTATCGTTACATATTTCAAAGAATATGACAGAAGTCATAAAACATTTAAATATTACTGTATTCGGGCAGATCACGGCGTAGTCGTATTGCCTTCAGCTTCTCTACCTTGATTTTTGTTCTCAACAGTTCTTCTTCCAGTTGCTGCTTTCTTTTCAAACCATCCCTTTTTTCTTGGACATAAAGACCAATTTTTCTTTGATTTTCTAATATTATTTGATGCTCCTCTTTCAGCATTTGTAACATCTGTGGGTCATAACCACACATTGGTCTAAAGCGTTCTCCAACCTCAAGCCTAAAAAACTCATCTCTTCTTGGTACAGGAGAGGGAGACATCATTACTCTCATATCAACTGAAGATACTGATGTTGAAGGAGACCTTTCCATAATATGCACCAGCTGATGTTCCTCCTCTTGCTCTAAGCTTTCATTTTGCTGTGAGTCTATAATCAGAGAAGGAGGAGGTTTGACATCCTCTTCCGACTGCAACTCCATCATGACTGCCGCAGGATGGTGATCCAACATTGCCTGGGGTGAACTGGTACCAGCAATTGTTTCTTTATCGATACCAGCACTAGAACACACAAAATCATATTTAAATAATCCATTAAAAACTATTTTTAAAAGGCATAGCTGTAAGTAACCAAAGCTTCATTTGAAACACTACTCCGCTATCTGTGCGTAGGACAATTACACAAACACCATCCGTACGCCTCCTCCTTTCCACCAGGTGTACATAGCCCTGCCTTACTCCCATTCTATCACTACAAAGGCAGCACAGCCAACAGAGAACCATCCTGGCAGGCCCCTCGTCTGACACTGGAGCAGCAAGAAGGGCTAATAGTGACAAATGAGAATAAAAACAAAGCAGCAGCAAGCCATGCAAGGGTCAGAGGAAAGAATTTATAGGATATATAAAGTGATTTTAAAAGGGCATTAATTTAGACTGAATGGGCTGTGGCAGAAACATTTCCATCTCCCAGACTTATTCATCTCCTGTTCTAATGCATTCCCTGTTTCTGATTCATGCACCCAAGTGTTTGTTTGGGTTGGTTTTTTTTTTTTAAATGTAAAACAATCACTGAATAAAATGACAGAAAGAGCTTTGGGAGAAGAAACCAGAACCATGCTGACCCTGCCAGTAGCTTAGGGAATCAAGCTAACCTTTCCTCCTCCTCTTTGACTCAGTGCTCTCAGTATTGTTCTGAAGCTTCAAGAGAAGACACAGAAATCTTTCCATTAAGAACAGCCTATAGTTCTATGCAATTCTTTTCAACAGTACAACGCCCACTTGACTCATCTGTCTTTCTGCAAATCCCTGAGTCAGCAGCACCTCAAACCATGAGTTGACATTACACTACCTTTAATAATACTAACGGCTCAAGTTGTTCCTGCCACTTCTCTACCATCACTTGCAATTGAAACCCTACACATCTGCATATCGCTCCTTTATTCAGAAAATGCTTTTTTAAGACAGATCAGCTTCTAGACCTATTTTACAGTACAGAACACTTTCAGCACGACTGGGAAGGCAGTATAGTGTAAGATGGGGACAGGACTGTACTAACCTGGTACTGATACCAAAGACAGTGCATCGTAACGGCCATGACTGTCTAAACCAGACTGTAACTGGTGGTTGAGAAATTCCACAACCCCTGGAGAACTGAGCTGCTGCTAGCTCTTAAAGGCAGAGAGTGGATCCGCATTTAATGTAACATTCATGGATGCTCCCCAACTCTGGAGGACCTCAGCTGCTGCTTGTTCAACTCGGAGGTGGGAGGTGTTTTACACTTTTTTAAGCTCCTTGTGAGCACCACAGTTGACAATTTGAGAATCACCATCTGATTATTAAAACATTGTCCTGGTTAGCAACAGACGTGGGTTCAAATTCCCAGAAGCAAAGGAGGAATTTAATTTGTACATCCTACTTCTCATGTAAATGCACTAGCTCCTTAATCAAAAGGTGGCATGATCACCTCTTCTGCATCTCCCATAGTCTTCAAAGCTCTTGGTCTAAAAGAAAGAAGCAGCCATGGCTGCAACTTCCAAAGGACCCTGATCCAGCCTGACATCCATTAACAAGAAAGTACATTTTCCAGAAGAGAAGTCTGAAAGCTTCCCAACACACTATTGTAAATACGTTCAACAGGGTCAGAGCAGTATATTTTCCAAAAATTAATCCTGCCAACCATCCAAACTATTTTATCTGAATATGTTAAAAAGTCCATCTGAAGCAGGTATTTAAAATACACCTTTCATTTATTCCCTGAAGAAAAAGCCAGGATAATCTTAATTCTATTGACTGTTACCTGAGCTGCCTATCAATTATCTCACCTTACTCCTCATGCCACAAAGCTTCGCTTTTTCCTATATACCCCTTTCTTACATTCCCGCTACTCCTCTCACTGAGCACTGGAAGTATTATCCTGCACACATTTTCACTTTTTTTCCCCAGTGCTGACTAAAATTCTGGGTTTCCCCCTCTTCACAACCGCAGCTCCTAATACAGCTTCCCTCCTTCTTATTGCTGGCTCCTGGCCAGCTTCTAGCCTGAGAAAAGTGGAAACAACCAGCAGGAGAAGCAGGTCACTCTGACAAAAGGAAACAGAGAGAGAGCAGAAAAAGAGAGAGAGGTTAAAGAGAAGGAAGATAGGTAAGATTCAGTCTAACATAGACTAGAGCCTCCAAATAGTGAAAAATCCATCTCTTAAAGCATAATCCACACGGAACTAGAAAATTACCGAGTCTTCAGGTAACTCTGCTGAGGCTTTTTTTTTTTTTTCTCCTTAGAGTCAGTCTCTTAAGAGGAAAACAATTAGACAGCAAAGAGAGAAAGAAGGACTTGAGAAACAAAAGAGCCGCCTCTGTGGTGGTTACTAATGTTGTTTCTGACAACTTGACTGAAAGAAAGACAAACAACAGTTACCACAACTGGGGGATGGTGTTTATAACCCTGCAGGCACCCATGATTCACCAGGTTTTGTTTAATCACAGCGAGCTAGAAATTGCTTAAAGGTGCGATTAAGAATTTGGATTTATTTTAAGTTGTATTTCCCTCCTACAAAACCTAAGCCTTATCCTGGTGAGTTAAAACCCAATACAGGGTTTTGAAAATTAGGGTAAAACGCAACTCAGAGTTAAAATCAGAACTATCAAATTATGATGTATTTGGGCAGGAAAAAAAAAATATTTTAAATTATATTCTTTTCCTTCAATGCACAGTATATTGGCTGTTCCTAGGAACAACCATTTTGGGTAAGCAATAATCAAGTCAATGTTCCCAGACTCATAAGGGACTGCAAAAAAATGTTTAAATTATAGGAGACAAACTGTGGACATCATTAGCTCTTAATCATTCACAAAAAGCGTCAGTGCTTTTTATAAGCCGATCTACAAACTAAAGTTCTCACACCATTTTTTTTTTCCTCCTTACAAAAGTTGGTAGTCAAGACACTGCAACCTTTATTAGTGCAATTAAAAGCCTCGTTTTGTTCCAGAGAATTCTTTGGAACGGTTCCTCCAGGGGCATTCACCATGAGCAGCAGCACAGCCCAGTTGCTTCAGACTTCTTTACGCAAAAGACCCACAACAACATATTTTTAGAGCATCTGGCATGTTGGGATTTAGACAATTGTTACCATTCAGTTCAACCAGTGGCACCATGAATCCAATACAGTGTGTGTGCGCATGGCAGCTTTCCTTACAGCTTTATGCTGCTGCACCAGCTATCAGTGTATCTGATTAAAATACGGAAAGTTCGCTTTTCATTAATCTGTTTGGGAAAATAAGAAAAATCAGAGCTTTCGCAGGGTTGCTGGGGAGTTATTTGACTTTTCTTTCCCCTCCTCCCTAGCTCAGTTTTTGTATCTGGAGGAACCAAAACCTGACCCAGGCATTTTCTGATCCCTCAAGGACCAATACAGAACCAGCAGAGTGTTGCAAGTCAGATATGAGGGGCATTAGCCAGCTGTGGGAGAAAGCCTGCATGCTGCCTGCCTGTATTATGTCTGGCTCAAATCTAGACAGCGTGTCTCACTTTACTGAGCAGTATTAAAAAAAAAGAACCTACAAAAAAAGAAAACTTCCAGTGCTCTACCTCTCAGTTTCTCTCCGTATTTAAACTACCTATCATACAAACCAGAACTGCTTGCGAGTTTAGGCTACAATTAGCTTTGCTCCAATTTCAGGGAACCACCGTCAATGCGAGGAAAGTATAATTTAGAAAAAAAAACAACACAACACATTTGCATTCACAAAGGCACTGTGGAGTGGGGAGTCAATTTTTTTTTTTTTAAAGGACTGGAATCGGTTAAAACGTGACATGCAAACATCCGAGTAAATGAGAGAAAAAAGGTGTATGAGTAAGGTTCCTTAGCTGTATGAACTAACTTTTATTAAAAATCCTATGCAAACTGGTCATAGTTCCCTATGTTGCAAAATGACTGCAGTATTACCTTAAATGGAGGAGAATAGCCATCACTTTGCCAGTGTTTGAATAATCTGCCTATTAAAAGGTAGGGGAGGGGTAGAGGTTGGAGCTACTATTTCTCTCTGATTCTCTCTTAACCCTCACTTTCCAGAGTACGACAAAGACTCTGAAACAGGCTTTGAAAGAGAGCTGCAAAAATGAACGCAGGGCTAAGTCACCACAGAGCTTCCCATAAAACAAAAGCAGTATTATTTTGTCATTGCTCCCCACTTGGGGATGTTCCCTGGCACACGTTTGCTGCAGGAGCCTGAGGACAAGCAAAGCGTTACGGGAAGGTAGGAGGCGCCACCATTTCATTCAGTAACAAAATAAAAAGAATTGTCTCACCTTTGAACACCGCTCCTGTCCCTTAAACACACATTGGAAATCTGTGGAATCATCTCCACAACTTTCTTGGTTGGCTCGGAAATGCTGCTTTTACAATCTGAGTGAGTCTCCTTTTGCTGCAATAGCTCCTGTTTGGCATATTCTTTGAGCCTCTTGTAGAGCGTGCGCAGGCCCTGTGCAGTGCGAGGAGGGCGATCTACTCCGATGGCATTGTAGTTATCAGCTATGATATCCCAGCATTTGTTTTTTTCCACTATTACAGAATGCTTATTGGTATGTTCCTCGAGAATTTTAACGTACGGCTTCACGAGTTTTAGCAAATCGAGCTTTTCAGATAAGGTAAAATTAGAAGATCTGGCCTTCCCAACCATTGTTAGCTTTGAATTAAGGAAGCCGTTTCTGAAGCCACCATGCAGTCCCTAGCTCTGCTCAGCTCTTTTTCACAAACAGAAAAAGATCAGGCTTAACTAGGCTAGTCTCATTTAGGCCCACGCCTACAAGGGAGGGTTTATTAAAATTCCTTCAGCTTAAGCTGACGCAGGTTCAGGAAATCTGCTTAAGCCAAGCCTGACCTACATAAGGCTTCAGCCTGAAGAAGACGAGAAGAAACAAGCAAAATACACTTTTGTATGAAGAGACCAGACACACGCTGGATTTAAAAACATAAAGGTTTAAAGATTAGCACGTTACCCAGCTAAAAATTACCTAATTGAGCCTGAGTAACAAGCTGTGACACATCTCCCCGCGCTCTCTCACGCGTATCTCGAACTGAAACCGCGCTCGAGATGATTTTACACGGAACGGCGGCCCCAGCGCAGCAGCCGGCGCCGTGCGGGGCGCGGCGGGGCGGGCGCGGCCGGCTCCCCGAGAGAGCCCCCGGCCCCCGCCGCCGCCATTTGCATCGCGCCGGGCCCGCTGTCAATCAGCGCGGCGGAGCCCCCAGCCGGTTAGGTTACACTCAGGCGCGGGCTTCGCAGCAAAGCTGAGCTTCTCCGGCACTCGGCCGCCCGCCCCGGCTGCCTGCCGGGGGCTTCTTAAAGAGGCCGCCTCTCCCCGCCAGGCGGGCAGGGCCGGCCGCCGCGCCAGCCCCGAAGCGGCCTTTCGCGTCCCGCCGGGCCGGGGCCGGGGCCGTGCCCCTGCCCTCGGCCCGCCGCGATACGGGCCGGGCTGCGGGCGGTCGCGACAGAACGCGCGACAGCTCCTGGATGCGGGATTTTCCCAGCGCCCACCAGGGAACGACCTGCAGGCGTTCCTTCGGCATGGAAACCTGGTTATTTGTTAACGAACTGTTTGTGAAAGCGTAGCACCTTAAGCCCGGTCCTGGCCGAAGGACGCGAGCCGAGCTTTGAACGTCGGTGGCCTAAGGCGGCAGCTCAGAGAATGAGAGAACCTGCAGCCGCAGCCAGAGGTGCTCCCGGACACAAAAACCCCAAAAACTGAGTTTGAAAAACGACATGTAGGACTGAAAGAGTGCGGAGGGTGGAAGCAAACACCATGTGAGATGGTGGCAACAGCTTCTCGAGCTTAACGTGTTCAGCCTTGAAAAGAAGGGAGCCTAGAAGGGGGGTGAAGGGAAGAGCAATCTAATTATAGTTTGAAGTATCTTCAGGCTATAAAGGTCTAGGTATAAACTTGTTTTGCTCCAGGGGGAAAAAACCCGAAGCAGACACAAGCCACATTCAAAACAAGAATTCAACCTAAACAAAGGGAGACTTTTAACTGCTAAAAACCAATTAGCATTCAGAATAACAAGCAGGTTTGGAACCATTTCTGACACTTGGCTTGTCCCTACGACCTACCAAAATTGCAAGCTGTCCGCTTTGCTGGAATTGCTCTCAAGCCATGATTAAATACAGTATTTTATAGTCTGAAGCCCATTACACTAGAATTTGAGAAACAAAAGGCTCATGTGGTTAGAAGCACTGTATGAAGACCATCACTTTTAAACACTTAATCCATATTTCCCCACACTTTGCACTTTACTAATATTAAGAGTAGAAAATTGGTGGTTAACCTTTCTCTTTTTTTCTCCGATTTATGCACTGGGTTGTTCTTTGGTAACTGAAAAAAAACCTAAATACCCACACCAAATGTGCCTCCCTTTTGTCCAGGGCCGAAGGAGCCCCAGGTGAGCCTGTGCTGTGCCTGCTGCTGCCAAAGCAGTTGTGCAGTGCCCAGGCTCTTGACATTTTAGTGCCAAAAAGAAAGAAGTCAGTGTTAGGTTGGGTGATTAAAGGCTCCCCCTCACAGACACGCATAGCACAGCTGAAGTGTCAGGCAGAGAAACCCCATGAGGGAAACCGAGCCCTCAGCCCGGCTGCTGCTGGCTGGGGCTCAGGCAGCCGAGCAGCCCCGCGGGCTGGGGATGAGCCCACAGGACTGGCTTTCTCTAGATCACCTACAGGCTGAAGGAGGGGACTACTGCCCACT
Source organism: Coracias cyanogaster (assembly GCA_033124195.1). Lineage (NCBI taxonomy): Eukaryota > Metazoa > Chordata > Aves > Coraciiformes > Coraciidae > Coracias > Coracias cyanogaster. Next base: position 13,575 of record JAVSBS010027345.1, read on the forward strand.
TGGTATGGGACTTACTATGAGGTGCCAGGAAGAGTATTTTCAGATGGCAGAAGATATAGTGCAATATCTTCTTCTTAGAGGAAGGATTGACGGCAAGAAAAGGGAGGGATGAAAGTGGTTTGGGACAGAACAAGCATAGGAATCATAGAATCATTTTGATCAGAAGAGACCTCTAAGATCATCAAGTCCAACTGTTAACCCAGTATAGAAGAGTACTAGACAAAAAATGGGTAAAAGGGCTAGGTGCACCTACGTAGGTGTCTGCTCAGTACAGCTGTCCTGCCATACCTGCACTTGATCACTGCAGTTCATCCTATCTTCTTGTTAAACTGCATTTGAAACTGTTCTCCTGGGTGTGGGGAATCTCTGCTCCGTCTGTGTGACTGTGTATGGAAGTGAATGTGCCAGCAACCAGGGTTGTACCACAGGTCACAGGGGCACGGGCGCTTGGGGCGCCTGCAAGCTGAGGCTGGAGTCCATGCACACTGCCTGGGTGCCTGTGTCAGTGTGTGATTCCTGGAAAACACCAAACTAGACCAGACAGCAAGCAGAAGCTCCCAACTGGGAGCCAAGAACTGCAGCAACCACAAGCCTGGGCCAGATACTGGAAAAATCAGAAGAACTGAGATTTTGCTACTGGTGGACCAGGACACCTGGAGGACCAGCTACTGGTAAGGTCATAAATCCAGACCAGCTGCCAGAGAGTGCAGGTTTGTGAGGCAGCTGGGAGACCAGGGGATCCAGGGACCAGCTACTGAGCAGAATAAGAGTCTATGGCCACTTGCTGAAGGGATCCATATGTATTTTCCACAAGCAGGCTTTCATCCCAGTCAGACAGTGAAGGGAAAGGTGCTTGTGTTTGTGTTAGTGCTGCATTCTCTGTATAGCTGGCTGTATATATACGTATAGTGTGTACCAGTGTGTACCTGTGTGTGTCTGTGCCTCCTGGGAATACATCTTTGTGGACCTGGCCACAAGGAGCTGCACCAGTCTGCTCTATACTGGGCTACCAGATACAGAAGCTCCTAATACAGACCTATCTAAACTTGTGTTACTCTATCACCTTACTGCTTAAAGTAGGTAGAGAGACCAAGTTTCCACACTAATGTAATTATAGCAAAATACCGCTGCAAAGATTTCTTTTGAGCAAGTGCCTGAAGGAATCAGTCTGAATTACATATTGTTCTGCAGGAGTGTAAAATAACCCTTGTGAAAATGGAGCTGGCTGCCAACAATTTTTTTTTTCCCCTTTTTTTATCCTTTTAAATAGCTCTGCTCATTAGCCTAAGGTCATATTAGAACTTGGATTGGAAATCATAGAAGGTGAGAAGCATGGATATGGATATTAATGTTACATATAGACCTTTTCGAGCTGAAACAATAAGTGTCGTTCCAAGACAATTACAAAAAAAAGAAGTGTTACCGCAGTCCACCCTTCATCCTACACCTTCCACCAACACTAGCACTTATGCAACAGCGCACAAACCAGCTCAGGGAGATGATCCAGCTACAGACTAATCATTTTTTTTCTCTTCAAACACAGAGTATAATAACTGGTTTAAGTAAACATAAATGGAGGACATTAGCAAAACAGGAATTTCTGCCTCCCCCCAACCCTGTCATATTCCTGCCCCTTCGCTGTGCCTGATACAAGCACTTCCAAATCTTCTGAGCAAGTCAGATCAGCGAACTAATTTGTCTGCAATTTTTTTTTTTTTGAGCTACGTTAGTTTTAGCCACCAGCAGTTCCCTGATCCAATATGCTACAGGACATAAAGCTCACTCAACAGAAATAAGTACATTTTAAAAGCTCCTTCAGACTATCTGGATGATTTTAGGAATATGGTTTGCAATGCACTCTTACAAAACCTTTTATTAGCATAACAGGGGGGACAGCAAACCACAGGTAGCACAGAGGAAATTCTGGTCACCACTGAAGAAAATACCCATACACGCACCCTTCACATCCCTGCCTTCTATACCTCCTGTTTTATTCCTATGCACAAGGGACAGCTCAGTTTTCCTTCATGTTTTCAAGGTGGAATTCACTAATCAGAATTCTGGAAATGCCTGGGTTCAACTTTTTTTATTTGCTTGATTCTTTCCTTAAAAAAAAAAAAAACAAAAAAAACCACAAAAAGCAGATGCTTCTCAATTGAAAAGTTAATGGTAAAAAAAAAACCCCAACACTTTTCAGGTGGATGAAATCTTCGTATTTGAATATTCATGAAAAATGGGAGCTGTGAGAGCAGATCAGAGTATTCTTCTAGGGAAAGGAAAATCAGCGTGATTATTTAAAAAATGAGCAACAGCCCTTTGCTAAGGTTCCAGAAATTCAGCATTTGGGAAGTCAGACTGAAAACTACAGGTAACAATTACATTCAAGTTTTTGCTGTGGAAAGGTCTAGAAATAATACCATTATAATGATGCAAATAGTGCAACCTGGAGAGCTATGAAGTGATGAATGAATCACAGGTATAATATTGTCAGGGATTAACATAGCCAAAATTACTGTGAACTGCTGAAAAAGCTCAATAGGCCCAAATTTTATAAGTGTCAGATTTGTATTATGGCCAATAACTGCATTAAGCGGCCCATGTAAATTTAGGCAAGAGACAGAACACCTTGTAAGAAGGTGGTCTTAAATTGAAGGAGCATCTTGGAGGGAAGGAGTAGAAGGATCCTTTGTTACACAGATCTGAGGAAGAATCTCTCCATGACAGAGTTAAATCAATTACTATAAGGTACATGATTCAAAGACAAAAAAAAAAATATCTGAGAGAATTAAGGATACCCTAAGAAATAATGTATCTTGAAAGATGTAGTTTGGATCAGGAATGTTGAAGGGAATGACACCATCTCAAGTGATTCTGACTGCGACCTTCTAGTGCAAAAAAATAGCAAATCGATCGATAAATTGGTAGGCCCAGAATGAGCCTGAAGGAAATCTTTTCTTATTGAATAATGTGCAAACAAATTAGTTATTCAGAGACCTGGGTTTAGCATTTGCAATCACCTAGGAGCCTGAAAATCTTAAGAACAAGAGGAGGATTGCAAGATTTGAATCAAAGTTGAAGTGAAACCCTGATACCCCTGCACTTACGAGAAACTGTAAGAAGATTCAACAGCTTGGATGGAGTACGTTACACATCTCTGAATATACTGGGATATACTGGCAGTGGAAACGTTTGGCAAGTATTGAGGCAGTTGCTCACTCTTGCAAATGAATTCAGCAGCTGCATGAGATGACTTGAGAGTGTCTATAGGTAGCGAGGGCTGCAAAAGTTCCATTAGGTCATCATATAGACCTCTTTACTGACATGACAGCAAGACAGTGCCAAGTCATTCAGTCTGCCTGTCTTAAGAGCCCACTGCAGCAAAGGGTGGGTGAGAAAGTTTTTAACTCCAGAGGTTTCTCATAGCAACAGTTGTTTCATGGGTAATATCAATGGGTAATCTGGGTTGTCTTCGTCAAAACTTTCACCATCAATTTTGCATTTTCTTGTTCTTATCCTTGCTGTACCTGAATCTCTCAGATCACTCCTTTCCTTTCTCCTGCACAGTTATTTCTAAACATTTCTAAACGTCTGTCTTGCGCTGGGGACATGGAGAACATGGGGAAGCTCGACCACTTTCTTTTCCTGCATCTGTTTCCGTGATCAAGGATGTATTAACTTCTAAAATCTAACAGTTCTTGCAATTGCTGTGAGAACAAGGATGCATGTATCTCATGACAAGTACAGAAAACACAGACGTTAACACTGTAATTCTTAACTTCACACAACTCTCTTGAAACTAGCCTGAATTACACATGGCCTGCTCCAGAGCTCATCAGCTAAAATTCCAAGCATAAAAGCTAATTACACTTCATCCCTTCGGCTGATGGAAAGTTTTCTCCCACCATTTAGCCCACTGCAATGGGAAATACTCAAATTAGAGAATGAAAATGTCCCCCATGTCAAATTATAAAGAATTTACCTTCATCTCAGTCTGACATTTCAGGGCCCACACATTCAGATCTGTAACCATCCTTCAAACCAAGTTGGGCTTAAAGCTACAGGAAGGACTCTTAAGTTACAATCCTAAGTGACTGTACAGCACCATGAATTAGCTCTTCAACATTCTAATACACATCCGTAAAAAAAGCTAAGAGCGCCATTCTCCAGAATTTCAGAAAATACATGCTTGTTATTTTCTCCGATCCTCTCTAGTAACAAGCTTTTTGATGACTGATCAAAAGCAGCCAAGAAATACAGAAAGATTTGAAAGTGTGATTTTTCTCAGGATGTTTTCCTTAAATTCTTAAATCCACATTAATAACATTGCCTCTAGAAAAAGAAACCGTGCAAGAGAAGCCAAGTTTCTGCAATTCTCCCATCTTTTCAGAGAGAAGGAAATTTTGGAGATTATGCTTTTTAAATACTAACCTCAAAATACTTCCCCGTGCACTATTCCCTGCATTTGACATAAGAGCAGTTTTCTCCATTCTTATAATTTTGCTCAGCGGGTATTTTGAGGAGAGCGAGATAACCATCTTATCATTATCTTGTTGATTTTAGGAAAGTCACACTGTGACAAAGCTTCTGTTCCAGGGGAAAACTTAAGGCCCAAAGCCAAGCTCTGGGACTGAACTCTAGTTACGCTGGCATGGCAACAAAGTGGATGCAAACAATGAGCATAGCCACAGAAGAGTTGGCGACTATCTTTGAAGGGATCCAAGCCAAGTCTGTAATAATACTCATGATAGCTCAAAAAAACCTTCCAGTTCCCTTCAATAAGGCATTTCTTGTCCCTTCACCTGATAGCTACATTCTCTCTTCTTCCCTTAAATCCACCGTCATACATCTTGGGGACAGTTGAGCTGGAGGAAAGAGAAAACAAACAAACAAAAAAACCCCCAAACACAGACACCCCCTCCCAAACTAGGACTTTCCAAAGGCTGGGAGAGTGAGAAAGAAAAACATCAGAGAAATTTAGAATAGCCATGTATTTCTCTTTTGCTCATTTTTACCCCTTATACACACACAGCCTGATAATAAATTTTGATAATCAAGAATTAAAAGAAATGTGTACAACTTCCCTCAGAATGAATGAGGATATTGAAAAAATTATTACTGCTAAACCCAAATCCTTGAAAATAGTGTCTACACAGAGTATTTCCTAAGATCCTAATTTTTAAAGTTACAGCATTAGATTTTCAATATCAGTACAATTAAAGTATTAGATTAGATACAGAATTTCATTTTCTGTATATTGCAGCCTATATGCTGTGTGTTTACATGCAACTCTCAGGAGTTAAATGACAACAAATATATTGGGATAGTAAGTTCATACCCCAACACATTCCCTGCTGCCCCTTGGAAATGAGAGTTTGCTTTATATCTGCAGTTTCAAAATTAGGTCTATGCATCTGCACAAGAAAGAGTATTTAAGTCTTTTTTTCTTGTTTACAAATTGTAATTTTTAGTAACTTAAAGGAAAATGCAGCACAGCTCTCTTCAATAGCAGATAAATCACTACTCAGAAGTAAAGGACCTAGCAATTTATATTTTTTTCACTTGAAGCAACAAGTTCCACTCAATAGGCAAGCTACTACTGCCAAACTTTCACTTCCCCACCTCTAAATTTTTTTAAAATGTTGAATGTCTTATATCTAATATAACTCTGTTTTAATTTGTTTTCTGACCATGTAATACCCCTTGGATTTCTGGTTTCCTTCCCCTCCTCTTCATTATCTCCATTAGTTCAAATACGCATATCAGAACACACTTCACTAGGACAAATGAAAAGCGTATTTCACTGTCAATACATTGCTCTTTTCTCAAATGTGTGAATATCCTGGTTATATCATCTATTGTTACATAAAGCCTAGTTATTCACATGACAGCAAGGCATGATCATATCAAATTATGAATTATGTTGTACTAACTGTGGAAATATCACACTAGAATTACGCAAGTCTGGATCTGTTTTACAGCAGCCTCTTAATACTGTGTTGCGGACGGCTACCCCATTTGGGGAGCAGCTTTGCGGTCGCTGAACGTTATATGATACCCTGCCTTTGCTGGTGAGGCTGGCATGAGTTTCTTCTTCCCATCTCATTCTTGGTTGCTAATTCTCCCACCACAGCCACTCAGCTGGTGGGCAGCCCAAGTTCAAGATGAGTAACACCAGTGAAGGACATGAATTTCTTTAATGGGCTGCTGTATCACATAAGCACACCATACTCTTTTTGGTTGCCTTCAGTCTATGGCAACTGAGTCCGCATTATCTGCCTATTGCTACACTCCAATAATGGTTTCTCCACTGATCAAATTTAAAACTGAAGTGGTAGGGAATTTATGGCTGCTGCATTTAGTACTTCTGAGCACAGAAACAGAAGCCCTTGAGGACAGTGTTCTGCTCAGTACATAGTTCTGGTCACTACTGCACAGAAGGTGATGAATCTATTGGAAGGAGAAGGCAAGAAAAAAGAAACCTTGAAAAACCCTGAATAGTCATGAGAACAAACAGTGTTAGTTAGACTAAAGAACTTTTTTTCTTTTTTTTTTTTTTTTTTTTTTTTTAAGTGCTGAGGGCTTTGAACAGTTTAAGATTACAGTAGTAAAGTTACTTCACTAAAATGCTGTTCCCTGCTTTGCGGTCATACCATCTCCATACATAACTGTGAACCACGCGTGACCACGGCCAAGGGAAACTCCCGAGCGTGCACGACCGGCCGGGGAAATGCTAGGGAAGGTGACATGCCAGCAGCAGAGTAGAAGACATCATCTCGAATCTCAAGCAAGAGCACCAAGCAAAAGGTGTCCTCAGGAGATGCCAGAGAGCCCCAAAGCTGCAGGCCAGAAAACACAAGCTATCTAGGACTATATAATCACAGAAGTCTCCGTGAGAAGTCTACCTGCAACATGTTGACTGCTAGGCAGTGAGGTACTGGGCCACCAGGTGACAATTTGAACGTCTACCCACTTTGACAGATGTATAAATGAACACTTCTGGAACCACTGTCAGATCAGAGACAGGAACAATTTCTCTTCAGATACATTTAGATCAATCTACATCTCCTGAGATGGACTGATCAAACAGGTACAGATGACACCTAAACAGTAAAGAAACGATCCTGAATTGAGAAACTACTTGTCTAAAAATGTGTCTATTTACTACTATCAATGGTTCTGTCTGTAACGTTGGAGGGAAGAGCTCATTCTAAGTCGTAAAAACCTAGCAAATTAATTTGATACTATCTTGAATAAGAATTATAACAAAATTTACAAACTTGTAAAATCTAACTTGTAAACAAAGCCGTAATTATTTTCACTCGGGCATCCAATAACACCTTAGTTGTACTAAAGTGTAATTATTGTATTTTGGTAATTATTAAGAACTACAGATGTTTACACAGCATCTTTTACCCAAAGACTTCACTGCTTTACCAATTGTTCATAAAAGAAGGGCCCTTTGAATTGCAGCTACACGTGCAGCTCCATCAATAAAATGGGCAAATGCTAGAGATACTTCTGTCTGGAATCTCTTTTCCAGTTCAGTCTGTTAAGTGCAAAAATAAAAATGAACGCAATAACAGAAATTACAATTAATACTTCTACCTTTGCAGATATCCCAGTAATTCTGGCAATAATATGCTTCACTATGAGATGTCAGGCTTGAATGTTTTTAGTTGTGTTGTCTAGAAACTAGAAGTAGGCAGTTAGACTGAAACTGGACAATATGAGAAATCCGAAAATAACATCTTTTAATCCTCTGATTAAGAGGCAGGTAATTGATTGCTACTGTCATAACTGAATGAAAAGTGGATTTTCTCTTACACTATTCAAATTAATTGGTTAAAAGGGTTTTTACTCATATCAAGTGACAGGAGTTACCAGACTAACCTCTAACAATGTTTTAGAAACCTGAAGGAGCCAACAGACATTCCCATTGTGAAAATAAAAATGACTTAAATGAGTCTAAAGCAGGGGTCCTCAAACTACGGCCCGTGGGCCGGATGCGGCCCCTGGGGCTCCTCAAACCGGCCCGCGGGTATTTAC
>JAVSBS010027348.1:9302-19366 GCA_033124195.1 Coracias cyanogaster
TCTCCTTCTCTGGAGACTTTCAAGACCCGTCTGGATGTGTTCCTGTGTAACCTGCCCTAGATTCTGTGGTCCTGCTTGGCAGGGGGGTTGGACCTGATGATCTCCAGAGGTCCCTTCCAACCCCTAACATTCTGTGATTCTATGATTCCACAGTACTGACTCAGACTTCCCCTATCTCTCTTTTTGGAGCCTGGTGTTTATTTGAACTATGCTATATGTGAAGATGATGTAATTTTTTTTTCTCCTACAAGAGTTTCCTGGATCGTCTATTTTTCGTAATACTTTTTCTTTTGGAGTCTCTTGTGAAAGTAAATGAAAACATCCGGCTTATTTTTTGAAAGAGCTCAAGGAAGCTGGTGATTGCCTTCTATTTATCCATTTATTTTAAAGAACTCTGGACATTACAAGGGATCTCAGTGTTTTGTATTGTTCTCTGTTTACTGATGGATTTGAAGGAAGGTGGGAAGGGAGGGTTGAACTGAAGCTTAGATGGTGTTAGAAGTCTGTCCCTGCTGCTATTGTGGATCTTGCGTGGTAGCCCTGGGAACATCTGCTGGCAAGGCAGACCCTTATTCCTTGCTTCAGCTTGTAGCCTGTTGCTGCTCTTTTCATTTTTCTCTCTTAAAGAAAGGTATTTTACCCACACCAGAATGAGCTTTCTCTCTAAACCCTCGCATGGTCCATGGGGCATGAGAATTGAAACCACCTCATGCAGCTCTTGTGCTGTTTCCTTGGCTTTGTTTGGTGTCATACCTACTTCCTTTAGGGCCAAGCTGAGCTCCTGTCCACATCTTGTTTGCTGCCATTCTTTTTCCATTACATGGGGCCTTCACTTCTAGCAGAGCTAGAAAATTGATCCTGTACCATGCTGGCAGCACTGCAATGAAATCTGTTGTTACAAACATGTGGGATTATCAAGCCTGCCCTTCTGTCCTCTTCTGCTCCCATGGCACGCTGCCTCCTGAGCGACAGGGCTTTGTGGGCTTGCACCATCTCCAGCTTCTGCAACAGGCCTGGGAGGGCGCAGCCAAGGGCACGGTGTGAGATTAGCAGCCAGGGTCTGAGGCACAGCAGGGCTCAAGCTGTTGGACTGAAATGCACAGATCTGCCTTTGAACCCAAACTGTGACCTTGGCAGCAGGCTCTGGACCATAATTAATATGCTGCCATCTTGGGCTAAATGAGGAAAGTACACAAGTGATGCAGATCAGGATGGAGGCTGAAGCCTACCTCTGCAGTGTGAGCCTTTGCTCTTCTTGAATTTACCTGGAACTTGCTTTGATTTAGCAATCTGTGCGATTTCAGTGAGGCTTCTTCTGAGCACAGGTGGATTCAGCAGAAAATGGTACACTGAGAATTGAAAGAACTGAGTTTGTCCAAACTAGCCAAACAGCACAGGGTTTGATTTTTGTCTTCCTGAATGAAAGTTTCTGCTTGCCCCACATAGAGAATTGGCCCTTTCAAGGTAGTGTACAGTCTTCTCAGGAGCATAATCTTTCATGGGAAAACTAGCTCAAGATTGTTAAAGTATAAGTGACTTTTATTTCTTTCTTGCAGCTGCTAAAAACAAACAAACAAAAAACACAAACAAAAAAACTCCAAAACGAAATCCCTACATCTTTTATAAACCACATTTCTGTTCTCTCCCCAAAAAGGCACCAGAAGTCATTATGTCTCAACACTACGATGCCAAAGCTGACCTCTGGAGTATAGGAACCATCATTTATCAGTGTCTAACAGGAAAGGCTCCTTTTCAGGTGAGTTGCTTAGATCTAATGTTTCTGACTTTCTTGCCTTTTTTTTTTTTTTTTCCTTTAAATCCATTTACTCTATGGGTTCTGTCATCTATACTATTAACTCCCATACATCCAGCCTCATGGAGATCTGGCTGTCCAACACATTGACATTGTGATGCTTTATATGTCGCACTGCTGGATGTGTTACTAGAATATGATTCTCCATCTCTGGGCTGTATCTCAGCGTATCTCCTGGTTATAAACCCTTAGAAAGGGTCATCTAGTCATAAAATTATCATGAATTTGTTAAAGCAGTGGGGTTTTTCCAGGCCTACACTTTAAAAATCAGTTTTTATTTACAGCTGTACTCAGTGTATGATTTACAATTACAATTCTGTTGGTTAGGCAAGGACAATAAGGAAGGTTGTAATTGCAGGTTAATGTTTGGGATGATTTGTTGATAACTGGTGTATTGCAGCTAAATTGACTTTGTTTTTAGAGCAGTTAAGTAGGATCTTATCAAAAGGATCTTATCTGTCATCTCGCAGCACTCCTTTCCTGCCTGAAATGTTTATGTTCATCAAGTCCAAACCCCTCCAAATATAACATAGTCCAGTAAAACTCCACCCTGTAATTTATAAATTCTGGATGAGCTAGAGCAGTATCTTTTGTGAAAGGCATTTTTTGTCTCTAAATTTTTGAATTATGGAGGATTCATCACAGCCTTGTGCAAGTTGCTTCAGGATTACTTCATGTATTTTTAATCATATATAGCTGGAGTTCATCTGGGCACAGTGCTTTTTTTCTTGTTCCCAATCATTAGTGTGCCACACTGCTTATTACTTCCATGCTGAATGACATCTGCAGACTCTCCCATGCAACCACTATTTTAAAGTGCTGTACTTGGCAGGGGTTTTTTTCCTTCTTGTCTTGCAGCAGAGCAGAGGTGCTTGAGTTGCTGATACTTCTTTGCCTCTAATGTGTGAACTCTGTAGAGCTTGTCTCTGATCCATGAAAAAAGACCAAACCTCAAATTGGCATGCCACTGATGTCAACTTTTCAGCTTCTTAAATCAGTGAGGGAAAATGTGAACTCTCCCTCTTCTGATGTCCTGACTTTTCTTTAACCTGATTTCTTACCAAAAAACCCCCAAACTGAACAACAAAAACCAACCAACCCAAACAAGTCACTTGGAAATCCAGGCTCCTGTAATAAGGCAAATTTTATGAAGTACAGGACATTCTGAGCTTTGGTTCCACAGCTCTTTAGAGTTTCACACAAGACCTTGAATATTTATGTAGTTACATCAGCAGGAAGGTTAAAGTGCATTCTGAATCTGTTGCAGGAAAGAATGGGCAAATACAGAAGTAAACTAATGGTATGTTTTGGTTTTGTCTGGAGCCAAGAACGTTTTTCTCCTTCAGGGTAATTTTTTTTTTTTTCCCCTGCTGCTCTAATCTTCAATTCCAGTGCTTTATATTCTGCCCAGCAGCTTGCTCTGTACTTAAAGCAAAACTTCATTTCCTTTGCATGTTTTTTTTTTTTTTACGAACACCCTTAGAGTACACTGAAACTCCTGAAGGGCTCCTGTTTCCCTGGCTGCATCTACTTCTTGTCAGGGTTGGCGTGTTTGAGAGGAGAAAATGACCGTTAGGATAAAAGAAAATAAATATTTGTGCATTAAGAAGAAAATGTAGAGGTGGAAAAAAGCAAGGTTTGACTCTGCATGCATAGGAGAGTCTTGCGCTCATTTGGTCTTGTAACTTGGAGCCTTTTAGTCTCTGAAGGCACCTTGATACTGTGCTCATTCAAATGATTTAGTTCTTATTTAACGTGGTGACTTTATCATAGGAGTTCTTTGCTCAGTAGCTCACAACTGGGACATTGGTGGAATTAGGTGGCTCTTACTGATCATTGAAGCACGTCAGAGAATTGTTCTTCTGAAAACATTTGTTCTTACAGAGAAAACTTTTTACAGGAAATAACATTGAATACTAGCCAGCTTCATTTGCCTCTCCAGCCAAGGTTTTGAAAGGGCAGGTGGTCAGAAAACCATCAGCTCTCTGCCTACTTGGGTGTCCTCAAGCCCACACAGAAGTGAGGGCATTCCTGTGTGCCTCTGTCCCTCTGGTTGAGGCACGGCGATACCCTGCCTTGTGGTGGGCAATGAGGGGATGTGTTGGTTCAGCAGGTCCAGATCCTTGCTTTGTACTTGCCTGACTGGATAGCTTCTCTTTCCAGTATACATCCAACATCTGTTGGGCTGGGAATGGGTGTCATTTGTTTCTCTATTTTAATTTTTCCCCACGCCCTTTCCTCTTTTGGGCTTTGTATTTTGAAGCAAATGCCAGGCCCCATTTGTTCCTGCAGGAGCAGCTGTGGATTTGTTTGATCAGGGAGAGGGAAGAGCTCAGCCCAGATGGTTCTCTATTTGTTTTGGCCATGTGTGTCACAGATTGCCTTCTCCTAGCTGCAGTTTCAGGTGAAAGAAGCCTGTCTAGGGCAGATGTTGGAAAACTAGTTAAAGGTTAACTGGCTTTATTTCTTTGTTGGCATGACTGTGTTGTAAGAATTTGCTGATGGTCGCTGAGCAGGCGAGAAGCTATTGTTTACAGGGCTTTTAGGAGAAGGAGTGGTGGACTGAGGTGACAGGGAGATCATGAATAGGAATGAGTGCTTCTGGGAGGGACAGCTACAAATGGGTGGGGAGATAACAGGTGGATTCTGCATAGTGCCACCAGCAGACCCCCGTTGTACAGGGCAGCCAGGAACTGGATTTCTGATGTTAACCTCTTCAGGCTAAATCATCACCGTGCCTTCTCTCCCAGGCTGGCAAGGGCAGCCCCTCGCCTCTGTCTTGCTGAGATTCCCATGGGAATTGGAGCACAGTGGTGTGAAACATGCTGCATTTGGGAGCACTGGCTGTTCACTACATGAGCCATTTAGGCACCTTCCCGAGGACGCAGACCAAAAGGACTCCAGTGTTACCTGCAGTGAGGAGGAATGAGCTGTCTAAAAATAAGATTGGGCTTTGATGGGCTGGGTTGGATGGAGAAAAGACCAAATGTGTAGATAGGCTGAGGCAGCTGTCAATCGGGAAGGGGCTTGTAAACCAAGACAGAGATGTGTGTATGTGCATAAATGTGATTTCTGGCTGTCTCAGAGTTAAAATTAACTCTAGCTGGGTCACCCAAGGCAGCTTCTTGGAGCCATTCTTGTCTCTTCCCTGCCTCACTGCACGCAGACAAGAAAGAAGCTGCTGGTGCTCAGATGTGAACAGTTGGTAGGATGGCTGGTGAAGCTGTCCTAAGGAGCTTTTGGTATTAAACAAAACAGTGAGACTGCCATAGGGATGAGATTAATGGGATTCATAATCCCTATAAACAGATTTGCTCAGCACTGTATTAATGTGGAATTGTTAATTTGCCGTGCTTAATAAGAGGTCTGCAACTGCATCTCTTACTTCTGTCACTGAGGACAGGATTGAACAGTCCGTTTCCTGGTCTTGCTGACCGGTACTGAGAAGTAACTTGAGCGCAGAGTGGTTTTCTCTTGTCTTTACCTGAGCTTAAAAAATTGGGACCCTATGCCCACCATGAGGTGATGTAGGCTGTGTAGACGAGCAACAACCAGAAAAAAAAACTGGAGGCAAAGAAGAAAAAGATTTACATGAGGTCTAAAATATCTTTGAAAAGCAATCTAGTCTTTGTCAGATGGTGTTTTAAATATGATTAAATGACCTCAATCTCTTTTTTGTGTGGGAGGAATCACACTGATCTTGGTGGTTTCTGTTGTGTGACCCCCTTAAAAACGGGGCAGCTCTTGGTAAGCAGATGCGCTGCCAAGCATATGCATGTTGTCAGCGCTGTCTGTGGGGGTGGCATGGGTCCACTTGGACATCAGATCCTACTACAGACTGCAAAACTTGGTTGTCTGCTGTCTGAGCCTTCACACGGATCTTCTCCTAGCTGCTTTACGGACATGGCTCGCTGTGTTTGTGGGACAGTGAGCTGGATAGCAGAGAAGTGACAAGAGGTCATGCAGGTTTTGCTGCCTGCTCTGGCAGCTCTGAAAGAGTTAACCTGCCTGTGTCTGTTCTTGTCCCAGCTAGGTGAAAAAGTAATTTCTAAGCGGGGTGTACCAAGTGCACTGCTTTATTTCTGGGTTAATTCTGCCTGCATAAGTACTAGGATTATGTATCACTTACAACAGCAGCTATGTTGTGAAATGAGCCCTGAGGAAGACTAGGGAGGGGAGGGTTTTATACCCAGAGTTTGAACTCCTGGCTTATATGTTAGACAGGCTGCTCTTCTGCTCCCAGAGCTGTTCCTCTGGACTGTCCTGTGCCAATGGGGACAGGCATTCCTGGCAGTGGCAGGTTATTGTTGAGGCTGGGCACAGTAATTATTGCTGCAGTCAGGGAGCAGTTGGCTCTTGGGCCACTGTTTGTGGGTCTGATCCTGCTCTGTTGGGAGTAGAAAGAAAAACATCCATGGATAGCTAAAGAAAAAGGTTCAGGGGTTTTGTTTTTTTTCTTGTCCTTGTGCTTTCAGGTTCCCTTGAATGCCAGCCACTTAGTTGTGGGAGGCTCAAAATGCTGACTGTTAAGACTGCACAAGTAGAAGGTATTTGCAGCAGGATTTCAAGCTCTTCCCTAGAACTTCTAGAAACATCATTACTTTTTTTTCTTTCTAATATATCTGATTCCCCTCTCTGCACCTCCACATCCCCAACAATCCCAAAGGGAAGGATTCAAAGAGCAGAGCAGATTCCATACACCTGCTACGAAGTGTTGACTGGACAGTGCTATTCACTGAGGGTGTGAATGTCTCTGAACCTTTTCTGAGCACTGGGCTTTTGCATCCAGCCTTTGCGCAAGCACAACAAATCCAGTGCTGAGTGCTTTTGGAAACACCAACCACTCTGCGTGCTTTTCATGTGCAGTTCACTCGCCGGCAGCCAGCACCAAATGGGATTTGGCAGGGTTGTGCTGAGTGCCATTGTTGGCTCAACATGTTTCCACTGCTGCTCAGGACAAAGTAATAGAGTGGCAGGATTGAATTGTGGAATTATCTTTCTATATAGAAAAGACAGACAAAACCAGAGCCAGAGTACACTAATAGCTGCTCCACAGTAACGTGAGAGGGGGAACAAGGGCATGAATTGTCTGCTGGTGTCTCCTGTTCTGGGGAAAAGCTGAGCTGTGCGTGCTGCATTGCTGTTTGACAGATGGATGGTGTCCTACAGGTAGCAGCCGGCTCTGGGTACCTTGAATGGTCTAGTTCTTAGGTGTGAAAAATGTGCTTTTTCTGGTGGTTTTCTTGGGTAGGGTGTTATCTGGAAGGTAGACTTGAAATTAAGTCCTTAGCTTCCTAGAAGAAGGAATTCAAATGGGATTTTGAGTGTCTTGCAAACATTTCTGCATTTTTTTCCATGATTCTCAGAAAAGCACTCTCTTGAAAGAAGAGCTGCGCAGAGCGGCTGAGGGTACCAGTGCTTTATGAAATGGATGCTAATAGAGCAGTGGGCATGTTACTGCGAGCCTGCTGCTAGGAGCAGAACTATGTGACTCAGTTGATTAGTGATGAAGTTACGTGAAGATGCAGTTGGTTTTACCAAATTAATGGTGATCCACAGTTGCCTGTGCTTGTGCACTCCCTAAAATGATGTTATTCCCCAGCAGGCACCTACTTATATCAGCAACCAGCCTTGAATTGTGGTCTCCTGGGGACAGCCCTAGTGAGGAAGCTTGAGGAGGCTGACATGCTAAAGGTGGTCCCTGTAGAACAAGTGGGAATTGTCCGGAAACAGCAGAATGTGGAGAAACAACATCCCTACACGGATTTCTCTGTAATTTGTACAACCTCCTAAAAGGAGGTTGTAGTTAGGCTGGTGTTGGTCTCTTCTCCTAAGTAGCTAATGACAGGACAAGAGGTGATGGCCTCAAGTTGTGCCAGGGGAGGTTTAGATTGGATATTAGGAAGAAATTCTTTTCTGAAAGAGTGGTTGGGCATTGGAACAGGCTGCCCAGGGAAGTGGTGGAGTCACCATCCCTGGAGGTGTTCAAAAAACTAATGTAGCACTTCAGGACATTGTCTAGTGTTCAGGGAGATGTTGGGATGAAGGTTGGACTTGATGATCCTGGACGTCTTTTCCAACCTTAATGATTCTAAGAGGAGAGGAACTTTACTGAGGATTTTGCTTCTATCCAAGCTAGTGCTTAGAAACCCTGTTCAATGAACTGGGCTTTGCATATGTGCCACTTTAAATATGCTCTTGTCTTTATTGCCAGGAATATTTTTCACAAAACAGTGTTTGAAATAGATCAGAGCTTCATTGTATTTGTGAAACAATTGAGTCCTTGCGACAGGAAATGAACAGAGCAAACAGCCAAGGTTTGTATCTCTGCGGTGAGCGAGCACTTCGCTTCCCGCAGCCGAGTTCTGTTCCTCCTTGTGTGTTAGGTCTGTCAGGCATATTTCTCATCACGCAGAGCATTGTGGCCAAGCCAGTGGGTTCGGTGACTGTTTGCCTCGTTAAAGTTTGCCAAATACTAAGAATCTAATTACAGGGCAAGATCTGCGAGGGGAAAGGTGTAAAATGGAGTTTTACTGAACCAAATCAAATTGAGTGGCAGTGATTGGAAACGTTGAGGCATTTTGGCATTTGTGTAACAATGTGCTTTGCTAAATATTCATTTTAATGGTTTGTGAAGAAAGTATTTTTGCACCTCCTTTTTGGGTCCCTGCTGTGCCCATGAACAGCAAAGGATATGTAATTGCAGAAAGGAGAACCAGGAAATCTTTATTTCCTTCTTTGAGGAATCCACTAGCTCTTATTAGTATGAATTGTTAGGAGAGCTGTGCAGCTTGGGTTGCTAAGACTATGCAATGCAGATACTATCCTGATGAGTACTACACAAGTCTATTGATATTAGTAGCTTTTGAGACTCTCCCTTTGGTTTCTCTTGAGGTTTTGTACTGAGCTCTCGATTATCCTAAATTTTCATCTTCACCCAGAGGGAGTAGGTGATGTTGAAACAGCATCTTACGTGGCTGCTTTTCCAGCCATACTGTGTTAGTGGTATTTTGATGGCCATCTGCAGATTGCCTTGTCTGATTTACCATTTTAAGCATCTTAATTGACCTTAAATGCTTCTAATTTAGAAATGGAAGTAGGTGGAAGGCTTGAGGGCTTTTTTGAGCCTGTCCTGAACATCAGGAGGAGCTGCTTGTTGGCTCCTCGTTCGCACTTTCCTACACACTCGGTTGCACCAATAATTGATTACAGATGAGTCTCTCTGATCCTCCTTCCCTGTTTATATGTGCCTTCATGTCTGCGTCATGTCAGCCAGCCTGTTCTGCCTTTAATAAAGAGACTTTGCCTAAGCAGAAAAGCTTGAGACACTAGGGTTAATTTGCTGGCCTGTATTATTGCATGAAAACAAATGGAGAAATGACGTTAGGAGATTTTTATGTCTGTGCTTCTATACTGGTGATTTTATTTTTAACCTCAGCCATAAACCTCTTGTTGTGCCTAGTCCTTTTTTTTTTTTTTTTTAATCCCATCTTTCCGAATTTGGGATCTTTTCGTCAACATCCCCAGCAGTTGTGTATTACTGCACAAATAGGAGCTGTGGCTTGAGACCTTCTGGCTTCCTGGAATTAAAGTAGAAAATCCTAATTCAGTTGCTGTTTCCCCAGTTCCTGGTCTCTTCACAGATCTCTTGCACATCAACAAGCTTCCTGCCCTTTTTCTAAATGCCCTGCAGCACTAATCCATGTTCTCAGCGGGATCTGCCATTCATCATTTGGGATTCCTCACGTCTGCAATTATTGAGCCTCCTGGGTGAGGCTATTAGGCCAGCTCAGACCTGAGCATCAGAGCCCACTGCTGTGCAGCTCAGCCCTTGGAAGGGGAGCGCAGGACAGAACCAGGTCAGGGACAAAAAGACAGCTGGCTGAAATACTGTATTTTCACTCTGGCACAGTGCTGGCTTTTCAGTCTCTCAGGTTCTCGTTGTCTGTGCTGGTTCAGCAATTAAAAACCCTCATGCCCTAGGCATGGACCTCTAGGTTTTGCAAGGAATCCCTCATGCACTATGCATGGCCCTCTAGCATTGATTTACATCAACATGCTATTAGCATGTACAGTACATGTGTGTGTTCCCCACATTGCATACACAGTCCCCACCAAGTCGGTAAATAAAAGCACAACACAGTATAGACTGTCTAACTTCTTTAGTGAAAAGTGTTCAGGGTAAATAGCAGGGTGATTACACCCACCACATTATAACAGACTTGTAGGCAAAATCATACAAATTAATACT
>JAVSBS010027348.1:30874-62932 GCA_033124195.1 Coracias cyanogaster
GACACTTCAGCGAATTCAACATTTTGGTCAAAAATCTTCAAATACAACATTTCGTCCTCTCCACTGCGGTTTCAAGGGATGGTTGTTCTCGTGTCCCTCCTCTCATCTCACTCCTTTGAAGCAAGATCCCAGCTCTGCTGCCATCCAGGGTGTACCACAAAGCTCTGTTAGCCACAGGCTTTAGCCTGGAGAGTGGGTTCAGGACCTTGGGCTTTAACTAAAGCATGTACTTGATTTTTTTTTTTGGTTTATATTTCATTTTATATTGTGGGTTTTTTACCTAACCATGTACTTTAGAGGTGTAAAAAAATTTTTATTAATAAAGTCTTTAAAATACTGTGTCTAGTCAGAATGTCGTCTGTCTGTAGCCAGTCTGATCAGCATATGGCATGGGGCAGCGCGTTACAGTAATAATGCTTGAGAAGGCATAATGAGACGCTTGTGCAAGTCTTCTCTCAGTAAACACACTGTAATTGGTACCTGTGCAGAGTATTTTAGAGGTTTTTTTTTTTGCCCCTGCCTTTAATGAATGGTAAGCTGGTAGCTCCTCTCCTCTTGAGTTAAGAGCACGAAATATGAGTGGTTATGGTTCAGAAGTGGTGGTTCTGTCTGGAGTAGCTGTCAGGCTTAACTTCTACCATCTTTATAATCTTATTGTACATAAAATACTCAGCTAAAAACTAGCAAAAAATCACCATGGCTTTTGCACCACTAAAATCTTTTATATGCAGATTTTAAACTCTAAAAAGCAGCTTATTCTTTGGGCAACTCCTTCAGCTGTTGCACTCAAACTTCTGCCTTCTCAGAGACAGCAATTAACTTTTTGATGAGTGGTTTTAATTGAATCCACATAATCACAAAATGCATCTCTCCAGCGTGTGTAAAACTCTTCTTCCAAGTAAAGCTCTTACATAAATCTTGAGGCTCAAATATTTTTAGGGCAACCGAGTCCCTGGCAGGATGACTTTTCAGAAGGGATTTTTTTTTGGGGGGGGTGTATGATCCAGTATGAAGATCCACACAGCTGGAGCACAGGCTTGCCTTTATGGCTCCCAGCTCTTCCATTTTGAAACCAGCTGGCATTGTTACACAACGTACAGAATGACTGTTTTGTTGCTGGAACAAGTTGGAGAGGACAATTAATGAAAACAGACTGACTTACATTGCAATTACAATCCAGCAATTTCTGGATTTGGGTGGGGGCCTACAATCCATGTTAACATTCCCTGCATTCACACTTGAGCTGAAAACATGATGAGCCAAGTGTTTGCACCCTTTTTAATTTTAGACTGGGAGTGCCTGGGTGTGTGGAGGAGATGGAAGCAAGCGTCTTGCTTTCAAGATGTCCTACGTGGCTGACACTGAAAAATGCACCAACAGGGATGTGGTGGTCAGAGAGGGTTTGTCAGAGCCAAACCTTGTGGTTCTACGTGCATGGAAGTGTTTTTAGTGTCAGGACCTTTTGAGTTAGACCTCACAGCATTACAGTGTGAATTAAAGGAGTTTACAGGGTTTAAAATAAGAACAATGCTTAATAGAGGCTATATCTAAAGATTTGCTTCATGCAGACAGTTTTAACTTGAGTTCCAGGTGATAGTGGCCAAGTCTGCCTGCTTGTCTTCCTTCCTGGATTAATGGAACTCTGTCCAAAGCAAATAGACATAAATAGAAAGGTCTCATTCCAGCCACATTTAAATCAATAATAAACACAGAATGAAAATCAAGTGGAGGGGACCTTGAGAGAGAACTGACAAAAATACTAATTCTGGGAAAAATGAGTGGTGATGCAAGTCTTGCAGCAGGCACATGTGGATGCAGCCCAGAAACCCACTTGCCTTCTCTTAAAAGCACCTTTCTGTACTAGGACAGTCTGTGTGTACAAGGGTGAATTGTTCTGTAACAATTGGCAGGATAAAAATGGGGAGAGTTTGGGGGATTTTTCTTCTCCCCCTCTTGGAATTCTGGTATTGCATACATAGGGAAGGTAGCAGGGATTGCTCTACAGGCTCTGTGGGAAGATGGTAGAGATCAAAAGCAGTGTGGTATAGGCAGGATAGAGCTCTCCATTTTTATGGGCAAGTTCTCCAACCTCTGTGTGTGTTCCCTGAGCGTGGGGAGTGGGAACCAGCTGTGCTGGAAGAGCCCATGGGGTTCGGGCAGTGCAGCTCTCCCTGCCAAGCCTCTGACTGACCTCCCATCAGACATCACCAGGGTACCGTGCCCACTGTTCCTTCACCTGGAGCCAGGGCAGCACGTTTTAACAGGATAGTGCATCGAGGGCACAAAACCAAGCATAGAATAGATGCAGAGGCTAGAAAGCCTCTTACAAAGCTGTGGAAAGATTTATTTCATTGTGACCATAACCCTCAAAGCGCTGGCAGGGCGAGCTGAACCTGTCTCCGTTTGCAGTGTTACTTCACCTTCTCAGGAAAACATTTGATTTTTGTTAATGTCAGCGAAGGAGATCATTATGACCCTGGTTAAACTGTTACACTGCTTGATTACTTATGTTAAAATGTATATTTTAAGTCTATGCTTCTTTGGCTTCATTTTCCTGTCAGATTGAGGAATTCAGGCTCTAAGTGATTGTTCTCTCTGTGCTGAGAGACACTGGTCTGGTCATCTTTTAACCTTCTTTGATGGGCTACATGGAAAGACTTCTTAAAGGCTTTTATTAAAAGGCATATTTTCCCATTCTTTTATCATTAGAACACTGTTTCCACAGTTAATTGCAAAGAGATGTACTTTTTTTAGCCGGGTGAATAGAGAAAGTACTTTGTAGTATATAAGGTGATTAATGACAGAGGCAGTTCAAACAGAAGCATTCTTCTAGATATTGTTAACCTTTCTTGTATTAAGCATGGAGTCATTAGCACAGATCCTGTAAAGGCAGAAATCTGATACAAGGTGCTAATTCTTTGCCAGCACAATGGAAGAGAAGCAAAGTGTTCCTCTCCTCACTTCAGCGTTGCCTCTGATCTCCGTCTTAAGTCATTCAAATGCCAAAATGGTTGCAGAGTAAAATCTGACTAAAAGCCGCCTTGAAGTAGGGATGTTGGGACTTTTCTGCAGCTTCTGTGCTGTTCATCATATGTGGGTGGACTGGGAAATTTGAACCACTAAATACGTCAAAGTCCTTTAAAGAGCCACTGTTACCTTTGACTTGTCTCTCTCCTCAGCTAAGCTGAGCTCTTCTAAGTTATTTACTGAACCTCACTTGCGTAAGTCGTTGGAGTTAAATATTTTTTTCTCCTGTGATGCCTTAATCATCATTTCTCCTTGAAGGTTAATGCTCACTATTGCTTTCAGCGTGAGCTTTATGCCTCTGTGAGAGTTACAAAAGCCAATTCAACAATGAAGTGAATAAAATAGGCAGTTCTGATACGGAACAATAAAACATAAAAGGAAGGGCTGCAGGAATAGCCTGTGCTGTGGAACAATTTCTGTACAAAGACATTAAATAAGCAAAACTTCTTTAACTTGCAGAAGTGATGGAGGGAGAATGTGTTGAGGTGTAGGAAGCAATGAACTATTTCCTTGTGGAGTGATTAATTCTGTGGGTTTGTCATTTTTGTATAACATGCGGCCTGGGATGCCCAAGTGACTGCTTGGGCAGCAAGCACCCAGGGCTGGAGTAGGCACGCGTTTGACTTAGCACACACCTCCCAGCATTTGATACATGTGTGCTAAGCCACAGGGTTTGACAAAGAAGAAACTTTAAGGGTATGGTCTAACTTCTGATGTCTGCCCCTGACGTGAGTAACTCAGCCCACTTTCCCTTTGTTTGCAAAGATGCTTTGGAGGCTCCTTTGGACAAAAGACATCTTGGCACCTGTGTAGGGCAGCTGTTGAGTGGATGTTTGACCTTGGTCAGATGTTCTGAGACCTTCTACCCCGAGAACTATAACTGTGAAGTAGTTTGTGGAGGGGTGGATGGATGTGAATTGTACAAGTGAACAGAATGCAAATTTTTCTTTTGTTTTCCTTTAATTGGTCCCATCTGATACATGGCATACACAATGATACATGAGATAAACCTGACAGGAAGGGATGAAAAAGAACTTTTATTATTTTTTTATCTTAGTGTGACAACTTCTTTTGGTTTTGTCTTTTCCTGTTTTTAGCTGCTTCCGTGCCAATGCCTTCTTATCCCAGTTCAGGCTCTGGTAGTTCCTCTAGCAGCTCTTCTACGTCCCACCTGGCATCACCTCCTGTAAGTACAACCCAGGGGATGCACTGATTGTGTTAACGGTCTCCCTGTTTGCTGCTTTGAAATAAGGTTTCTGCTTTTGCCATCTTCTGATGCAAGTCACTGTCTATCTGGGTTTGGTTCAGTGTCTTCTCCAGTCTGTTTAAAGTTTGGATCTTGAAGGTTATTTTTCTCTCGGCAATTTCAATTTGCCATTGCCTATTATCTGAAAAGCCTTTATGAAAGAAGTTGGTGTTAATTATACGAGCTTGTCTTGGCAGAGATAGAAAGCTCCTTGGAACCGAAGAACAGTCACTAGTTCAGGATTTAGCACTGCTTACTTGGCTGCAAATTCTCTGTTTTGAAGGAAAGTCTCTGCAGTTTGACAGTATATCCACCTTTCTTTGTAAGGCGACCCTCCTCCTTTCTGACCATAGTTCCCAGGTGCCACAGAGGGACATTCAGCAAAGCTGTTTGCTCAGACCAGACCTGCCACAGTCCAGTGGGCTTGTGAGAGATGATCTGAACTGACGGTTTTTCTCTCTGGTTACCTGAAATGATGAAAGCTTTCCTGGAGGGCAGAGTATTAACTGACCAGTGAAGTGACATTCCTCCAGCTCGCTGAACTGAAAGCTTGTTTTTGGAGGCTCTTGGTGAAAGCTGCCTTTTGACTTTGAGCTCAGGAATGCCGGTGGTGTGATGGGTAGGGGAGGGAGAAGGATTGACATTCTTCCTCCCTGGCATTACTGCCACTACACTCACACTTTGTTCAGTGAGTTTCCCTGGGCCAAGGTGTCTCAGCCTGGTGTGGGAAAGGCTGAGAGGCACTACCAGAAGTTGATCTAAGTGCTCATGCTGTGGGCAGGCAGAGAGGAGCGGTCACATAACTGTATCCCTGAGAACTGCTTCTCTCCCTGCAGGTCCAAGTAGGCTGAGGCTCTCCTGACCATAGGACTCCAGGGATGGGTAGATGGTGTGAAGAACTCTCTCCCCTGAGAGGCTCAGGGATGGTACAGACCTCCTGCTAGACCGGGAGGAGGTCCCATGTTAGAAATGTGCTGCACTTAGTCCCATTCCGCACTATGGAGGTGTGCTGGCCCAGCATGTGAAGAATGCCCTGTCTGCAGGGCACAGCTAGCAGGTTGGGTGGGAAGGAGACAACTGACAGCTGGAAAATTCCTTCTGTGTGTACAGTGAAAGAGTCCCCAGTGGTACAGCAGGAGAGTCTTTGGAGGGTAACCAAGGTCTTAGTAGGGTCCTGGTGAAAGCTGATTCACGTCCTTCTCAGCCTAAAAATGTATTAGGATAAAGATTGTGATCTGCTTCATGGGCGGTTCAGCTGTCTTAAAGCCTTCTTAAACCATCCAGCCTCCTCCATCTGTCTACAAAACATGGGATTGTGGGGCTATTTATTGTTTGGCTGAAGGAAGTGGGGAGAATGGGAATTTTTAGAGTCTGTCCTGCCTCTGGTAGCTGTGAGGTGTACATCCATTGAATGCTTAGTCTCCTTCAGGCCTTCCTTTAACTCCTTATCAGCACTACAGCAAAACTGGGTTGTCCTGAAAGTGCAGGCGCACTTGTCTGCATGTTCCCAAGGGCTACTTACTGCAAAAGTGTGAGTAGAGACCAGATGCTTAATGCTTGAGAACAAAAGAAAGAAGATAACCCAAAAGAACAACCAAAACCATCTCTGGAAGCCCTTCTCTGCTCAGCAGCAATACTAAATGGAGTTGGTAGAAAGTGCGTGGTTGATCCAGAAAGCCTTAGCAGAGGGATGTGATACCTCAAGTGATTTTTTTTTTTTTTTTCTTCTTCTTATCAGGGAAACATCAGACATGCTGGTAGTATGTTTTGTGTAACAAAAGATGCGCTGTTCTGACATGCACATAAAAGGCTGCTCCTTTTCAGTAAACTAAACAGCTGCTTCTGGCAAACTGTCAGCCCTGGTTTATCAGCAAAATACTGTTTGTAGCTTTGCACAGCTCAGTTTAAAGGATCGAACAGAATGATGAAGTAGCTGTGCTGAAGCCAGTGTTTGTTTTCTTCTTGAATTAGCAGTCCCTTGGAGAGATGCAGCAGCAGCTGCAGGAGAAGGCGCTGGCATCTCCTACCCAGGATTCCCCCGGCTTTCTGCATGGATCTAAGGACTCAGCTGGAAGCAGCAGTAAGAATTCGTCCTGTGACACAGATGACTTCGTTATGGTCCCTGCACAGTTCTCAAGTAAGGTGGTTTCTGGAAATGCAGACCTTCTAAGCAGAGAGGGGTGTGAATGTTAAGGACAGTTACTAGAAAGTTGAAAGAGCGATTAAACCTGTCTGTTTTGACTGAATAACAGGAATGGTTTTGTTCTTAAGCTCAAGAGACATCTGTCTCCCTGTCTAGTTTCATAGGATATACTGTAATTACCCTCAAAGATAGGATTTGAGAGTAAAGATTACTTGGGGACCTCAATAAGAGATTGAACCTAGAAATCCAACTGCAAGAGAAGATAAGTAGGCTCACAGGGAAATGTCTTTTCTCTCACAGAAGCCTTTCCCATGTCATCTTGTCTTCAGTTTCACTTAGCATCACAGTCCAAGACAGGATTCCAGCTAGCAAGCTGGATTTTACACTTGAAAAAATCCCTGAGAAAAAGATAAAAGATGTTGGATTTTTCTTCAAACATTTTCAGTGTAATTTTAGCACCTCTACATGTTTATACTTTGATAAGAATTGCTTAAAAACATCTATGTACAGGGCCCCAGTTCAGCCACTGGCCAAAATATGTCCGTGCATGAGTCCATCCTTGACCAGCAGAAGGATATTGTTTAGCCTTGACCGTGTGCATGATGCTTTGCTGAGTTGGAATCTAGTGATAAACACTGTGATTCCTCCTTTCACAGTTGCACTACTTGTATTAAAACAGGAATTTGGAGGGGTGGAACTGGAATCTGTAAGAGGTCTCTACTGCACAATCTTTACAATAAGGAAGAGCTCGCTGTTGCTTGTATTTTTCCTGGGAACAGCGATGGGACCAGCATATACTTGTTTTGCGCTAGTCATGTTTTCAGTGTTCAGATGTTTTGGCAAAGGCACAACTCCCTGATGTGTATCCAGCTGCCAGCTCATTTGGCTGCCCTGGAATTTTGCCGCTTAGGACACGGATGTTTCAAAGCCCTACATGGAGCGTATATCGTTGTCTTCTTACACAGCAGCTAATTGCTTGCACCAAGTAGGCATATATCTGTTGCCCCAAATGGTTGTGCCACTTTTTGCCCCCTTCTAAAAGGACTTCCTTTCAGCCTAAATTTTCCCAGACTTCAGGGTATAAGGATCAGCAGCATCCATATCAGCTTCAGCCCACATATATTATGCAAAACACTGACTTCAGAAGCAACTCAGCAGGTCTTGGAGGAGCAGGAAATTCTACCCAGAATATGCTCTGAATATATAAAGAATTTAAAGAATATTATCTTGAATTAATCTGTTTCTGGATTTCCTTGTTCCTCAGGTGATTTAACTGGTGAGGCTGCAGGAGGGAAACCAATCCAAGACAGCCTTATGTACAGCGGGTAAGGCCACCAAGGCAACAGAAATTGTTGAGGCACTGGAGCGTCCTGTGCGTTAGGGCCTTCTGGGTTCTGGTAGATGGGAGGGAAGATGTTGCCGAGTTAACTTCTGTGTCAGGGATAACTGTCACCTGCCTGGTTCTGACCCGCTGTCAATTGATCCATCAGCACGTGGCACCTGAATACGAATGTATGTGGGGCAGCGTGACAATCTGCAGGGCTCCTGCGAGTGGGAGCTGAGGGTGCTGGGCAGACACAGCTCTGTTGCTGTGCTTTATAGGTGGGGAGCGGGGTTTGTTCCTGGGCTGTAACAACTGGGTTCTTACTATCATTCTTCAGGAGTTCTCTGGTGACTTCAGCAGGCTTGGAAAGCCAGGGAAGGACACCATCTCCTTCACCGCCATACAGCAGTTCTCCTAGCCCATCCAGGTAAGAAAGACTGTTCAGTGGTGACTGTGAACATTGATTGATTGAACATCCCTTGGCTTCCAAGAGGGGATTTTACAAATGTTGATGTGCTGGACAAGATCCACATCTCTCCTTTAATTAAAGGGTGACAAGAAACACCCAGGAAAACTCCCCAGCCTTGGGCACTGATGAGTCCCAGCTACAGAGCTTGTCTCTCCCTCTTCTGGCCCTTGGGAGGGGCCAGGAGAGAATTCAGTAGAGCTGGAATTAGATCTTATTTCCTGGAGGGCCAGGGATTATTCTCAAGCAGAAGGCAAATGTAGTCCACAGGCTATTCATCCCCTCTGTGCTCAGCCTGTAGAGGTGATGAGTATTCCAGCTAAAGAGCCTCGCTTCTAAATTCATGCAGTAAATCAGAGTACAACACTTCAGCCAAGGCTGAAACTACTTTGGGCTTGAATTACTGGGCAGGGGATAGGAGGGCAAATGTGGAGGAGTGATGCTTATCTCTCCTTGCTGTTGAAGGACAGATCTGGGCCTGCTTTGTCATTTATAGTTTGCTTGAAGCTCCAAGCAGCTCGTTGCACTATTTCTGTATAAAGTAATGCTGCTACACGGGCCTTGTTTAGTATCAGAGGGTGCAGGAGTAGGAGTAAAAAGTGCAAACAGGCATGGTCATAGGTTTAGTTCCAACTAAACCAGTTGCTCTTATGCCAGCTTTGGTGTTCAGAAATGTCGTTAGATGACTGCTGCCCACACGGAACAGCACCAGCTGCCCAGCACCACCAGTGCCTCCAGATACGTTTATGCTCAGAGGGTGTTAACGGTCTGTGGAGGGTGATCCCATTGACTCTAGAGCTTGAAGCTTTAGGGTACGTGCTTAGCTTACAGGGAGCTGGTGGTGTGGCTTCTCATCTCATACTTGCCTACTGGGGACAACTTTCATCTTCTCTTCTGTCAATATGGCACCTGTTGGGGGAGGACAGTTGAAGGAGATTTCCCGCTGGGAAATGGGTGACCCTAAGATCTTACTTAAGAATAAAGTGTAGTCTCAGGCTATGTGTTGAACACATTTGTCGCATAAATGGAGCCCAGAAAATGACAAAACATAGCCTCAAAGCATACAAATTTAAAAGAGAAGAATATAGCTCAAAGCCTTGCTGACGTGATCAGGTTAATTGGCAAGCGCATACCACAGTCAGTGTGGAGTTTAATTGCATGAGGCTTCTTATGCCATCACCTGCTAAGCTTTTTAACAGCTTATTCCTTAACTGATTCCTTTGCATTCTGGGGATCAGTCTTTATTAAGGGATTTGTCCTTGTTTCTGGACAGCAATGAGTTGAAATTCATGGAAGTTGACTACAAATCCTGCCTACTTTTCATTCTTCACCACGCTGTTCCCTAAACTAGCCTCATCATGTTCTCCTGGATCACAAGGTGGCAAGTCGATGCCAGTAGCTATGATATAAACATGTTTCTGCTCTTGCCGTCTTTCCTTCTTATTCCTAGCAGCTTCTGGGGAGCAGATGCCAAACCCTCTAGTGCTATATCCCACTTTGCTATCTGCTTTGAAGAAACACTGAAAAGTTACTTCCTACTCCATCCAGGATGGGGATTAAGACATAAGTAGTGAAAGATTGGAGCAGTCACTGTGAATCCAGAGTGTACAGCGTGATCTTTGATCTGTCCCCTGAAAGCGCTTTGAACTGGTGCCACCACATACGCCCTTACCATTAGCATGGGTTTCAGCGCCTTTCACTGTAGATGTCATGAGGCCTGTTGGTTGAGCACTTGGCTTCACTGGCACCAAGAACTCCTCATTTTCTCTTGCTCTGTCTGCTCGCTTGCAAGCAGCAGTTCTCCCTTTCACGTGTGGCTCTAGGCTAGCAAGCAACACTGGATGCAGTCCAACTAGGACAGAAAGCAAAGACTATTTCAGAGTGGCCAGCAGTGGCTTTTCCTCAGGATGTGGAGGAAATACACTCTAGAGCAGCTCTCCGTGTTCTTAACTAAGAGGGTAAGGACTAGGCAGAATTAAAATATGCTGATAGGTTTGGTGTGGTTGTTTTTTTTTTTTTAACATTTCCTTGTTGAAGATGCTTAGTAAGTCTAATAAAAGCCTGTTGAGAAAGGAATGAAGAAATTGAAGTTACTTTTTGATCTTTCAGCTTTGATAAAAGATCTCTTCCATTTATTTGGCTGTCTTGTGATGGGGGAGCATCTTAATGTGCCCAGCACGGAGATCTGCAGACATACTCCTGCAGGTCAGCTTTGTTCAGCACTGAACTACCGTAAACCGCAGAGTACTACTGACCTTCCCCAAAAAAAGCAATTCTGGTAATGGGAAGATTAAGGTGACAAATAAGTCACCAACTCTTCTCTGTTCCTCTGTGCACAAATATATGTTCTTGCTGAATTAAATACCTCTTTTCATCTTATGTAAAACACTTCCACTCCAAGCATTGGACTCAAGGAAGTGATGCTGCCTGCTTCTCAAGGGCAGACCCAGGTGTGTGTCCTCAATTGACAACAAGGAAGACTGCAGAAGCCTTCGTTACCAATCAGATCTGTCTGTAATTGCACAACATCCCTGCAATTGGTGTTGGCAGTTGTAAATGGCATTGCCATGGCAATTAATCCTAGAACTCTGGAGCCTTTGGGAAAAGACTTTAAGTGGCTACTTGGTTAAATGTGGTGTTTGCATGGTTTTTATGTAGCATGGTTTGTGTATAGTGTGGTGTGCAGGCTGAGAGTAACAGAGGAAGCTGTCCCCAGGGGAATAGATACCAGACATGCGCTGATTAACCCGCTTGGATGAAACTAGGGAGAAGTCTGAATTTTGCAGAACGGACCCGTCCCATTTTCTGTGTGATATTCTGGCTGACCTTGATGGGTATACAGATACCAGCCCCTGTCCCTCAAATTTATTCTGAGTCGCCTTCTCCACCCTGTAGTTAACTTGCAACTACTCTGATAGACACCACAAGCTTGTATTCTCTTTGTGGTGTGCTGAGACTTTTGTGGAGATGCCGTTGCTGCAGCAGTGCCTCTGCATGAATCACAAGTAGCTCTTGACAGCAAAATCATTGCTGGTGTCCTTTGTGAGCCATGGATGTTTAGCCTCTGTTCAGTGATGTGCTCTTTGGCTGTGGATCTGAGCTGCTGGAAACTAGGCCAGTTGTGGCCTGAAATAGCAGGGCTCCAATTTTCCTGGAGGGAGTGGTGCGCTTGGGTGGATGTTTTAACTTCAGTCTGTGGGTGGGAATCGTGCTGGAAGAAAGGTGCCTGTTTTCAGGAGTGTGTGGTGCCGCTTCCCTTTGATATGACTTTGAACTACCTCCTGGTGTAAACCCACAAGCCAAGAGCAGCCGAGGGGACGCTCCCTGTGTACACTTGCTTTATGAAGATAAAACCTCCAGTTACCTGGCTGAAGGTCCACCCCTTACCAGAGGCTTTCTTTGTGTGTCTCCTTTCAACAGCCGGCCAGGTCAGTTTTCTAGCAGCAAGTACGGACACTCCGTGCCCATCCCGGTCCCAACGCAAATTCATAACTACCGGCGGATTGAGCAGAACCTGCAGTCTCCCAATCAATACGCGTCTCCACGGTAAGTGCTGGGGCTGGGAGGAGGGGGCAACATCAGTGTGGGGGCTCCTGGGTTACACCTTGAGGGTTGTAAAACAAACTGGTTCACATTTTGTTCTCTGTACCTCTAAAAATTTCCCTGTGTGATGTCTCCCTCCTTGCCGTAGGGAGCTAATGTGGTATGTGTTATCTGGTAATGTAGTTTTTAGATATTTTTGTAGTGATGTTGAGATCTATTTGTTACCAAGTGCTATCATGTGCGTGTATGCGAGACAGCTCCTGTCAGCTTTCAGTGCAGGCTGAGCCTTTGAGTCTGGTAGCTTTTCCCATGGTTTAGGTGTCCAAGCAGAGAACCAGAATACTTTTGTAAAAGGAAAAAGTTGAGATGAACAACTGAAATGGATGTGGCTGCAAAATTTACCTGACTGTACTTTAATTAGTTCCTGTAAGTAGTCACGCCATAGATGATGTGTCTTACACGAGTTGCATATTAATGTGGTTATGCCACCAGGACTGATTAAATCACGAGCAATTTATGCCTGTGAGGCAGAGCATGTTTCCTGAAAGCTGTTGGGAAGGCCAGGATGCCAGGCTTCAGCTGTGCAGTGGGAATGCCTTGTACATCCAAGGCACGCAGGGCTTCCATCTCTTCTCACGTATAATTTTGGGCCCTTACAGGTTTGAAATCTGAGTTGAGAGCAGCAGCCCAGGTTGTAGACTGGCTGGAAGGAGACTCAGGATCTTAAGGGGTTTGTACAACAGGGACATTCAAACAGAAGTGTATATGAGGTGTCATGTCTTCTTTTTGGATGAGTCGCTTTCGTATCTGGATTAATTCAAGTTTAGATTTCAGAAGTAGGGTAATACTTCTGTCAGCCTAAGTTTGGGCCTCAGCCAGCCTAATTCAGGATAAGGCTTATTCAAAGTGGACTCAGAAGCAGAGACACAATATGTTGATATTAATCAAGGATCAGCAAGAAGATTTTTTTGTGCCAGTGTTACTTTAATACAATTTTATATTCACTTCTTTGAGCGTGTGGCAGGTTTTGTGGTGAGTCCATTCCTGTTTCCTACATGCCTTGTATTTTTTGGAGCGAAACTTGTGGTCCCTGTTAGTGTTGGAACTCACAGAAGGCTCCTGGTTATCCATGTGATGTATAAAATGAGAGCTCTGGAGAAGGTGCAGAGGATGCAACTCGGCACGCCATGCCTACCCCGAGCCTGGTGACGAGCTGCTGAGTTGAGGTTCACAGCCTGCAGCTGCCAGGCAGGGATCAAACTGTCATGTTTTGCTCCTTTTAGTCATCAGTGTGTAATGATGAGATTAGCATTGTCCTGCAGAGGAGCTCGAGGAATGGACACGATCGGGATGATTCACACTCTTCTCAAAATCTCTGACGTCATGGTTTTTTCTGCCCCAGGAAGCCATATTTATCTCTCGCCATCACTTCCTCTAATCAGCAAATTCGGTAGACACCCTTCAGGAATGGAAGGAGACGTTTTCATCAGACATTTAGTATGTGATGCCACGTTTCCATGGGGTGTATCGAATAGCCCATTACTGCCAAGTGCCTCGTCACGTTTGCCAAGTCATTTGACTACAAACCTTGACATACACTCTTGTTTCTGAAAATTTGACCACTGTCACCTGACAGGCTGGTGTATGCCTGTGTAAAGTAGCTTGTTGGTGGGTAGATACGCTGCTGGTTGAGGTGGTAATTATGTGTGCGTGCTTCTGGCCACATCACCTGTCCTGCTCATCTGCTTGCTTGCTTATCCCGTGTCTCGTAGGGTGGCATTTGACATTCCACATCTTTCAGCAGCAACAGTCGGCTGGTGGTTTTTTCTGCCAGTTCCTCATAGATAATATTCAGCCTTTTGGATGGCTCATAATTGGGAGAGTTAAAAACACGAGGGAGCAATACTTATTGCCGTTGAATGTCTAGGTGTCCTTTCACTTTGCCAGGTGTCCATTTCCTTGTTGGGCATTCATTTGGCTTCAGGTCTAGGCACTTGATGACTGTTAGGCCTCTGAATCTGGAGAAGTGATTTCTAGGTTAAAATTCTTTAGAATTTCTTTTTTTCCAAGCATGGAAAAATAGCATGGATTCATTTAGCTGAGAAATGTTAGTAACACTTTGATAAAGGGGTGGGAGGTGGCAGATACAAATTCTTACTGAATTAGATTTTATTATTATTATCTATTATTCGAATATTTTATTTATTTACTTTCTGAAGCGTGGCATAAAGTAGAACATACACCTGGTTGTGTTGTTAGATGGTGTACTGCCCTTCATCAGGATGACCTTGCCATTCCTGGGTAACACGGCTTGCGCTGCTGAAACCCATGTGCCTTTGTTCCTTCCGCTCAGATACGTAGGGATGGCTTAACGCAGCGTCACTGGGAGAGGAGGCAGGATACCTTGGTGACAGCATCCTTCAGTGGCTCGAGCACAGAGGGGTTTTATTCAGCCTGTTCATTGGTTCCTGTCCAGAAAACCACCTACTGACTGAGACTAATGTTCTTTTAATACAGGACAAAACGTTTCCAAATTGAGAATAGAATGAAGGATTTGATGAAAAGACTGTTTTCTCCTGTAGCAGAGTGTAATGGGAGTCTTGGTGAAAGAGCCTGCAGAGGCAGAATGACATTTCAGTGAATAGAGTTTAGGTTGTGTGTTCTTAATGGGTGGTGAAACCATTAAAATACTGAGAAAGAATTAATTAATGTACAATAACCCCATCTCTCTCCAGAGTAATGGTGTGGCTGTGCTCGCTAGTCTGGTTTCCTCTTTGTTGCATTTTAGCAGCTGGGTAATTCTTGAGGTTCCTGCATGTGTGGGCTGTACAAATTAATTTTAACTCCCTATGGTGAGGCTTCGCAAGGCATTAAAGGGGTTTGGAGCCCAGGCAATTCTGACTATCCAGCCCACACAGAAATTCCTCTGGGTAGTACGGAACTGTTCCAGATCTGGCAGCCGCACGCTGCTCTGCTGGGCTCTGTAGCTTCTGATTTGAGTCAAGGCTCCATTGCAGAGCAGTGGCTTTGGCACAGCTCTGCCCTTGCATCGTACGGCCTGTGCTCACGGGGCTTTCTATCTAAATGGCTGTTCTGGCAAAAGAATGAGTAGCTCAGCACAGGAGGGACGCTTGAATAAAGCCCTCTTGGGGCATTCTGGAGATGCTGCCTAAAATAAACACCTTGAACGTGGCAAGATATGAAACTCTGTCTTGCTCAGGACTGATAACGTGAAAGCATTTAGAAGTGACTTGTGAAAAATGACAGGCTTTCCTGCTTACAAGGCTAATCTTGTTCGTTCTTTTCATTTGTTTTGCAAAATTTTCTTTGATTCAAAACTCTCGAGAACGAGGATTATCTTCTTAATCTGTATTGGTGTAGTCCTAGAACAGAGGGATGTTGATCCAGAATAAACAGCTGTGAAGCTCCGCTTCTGTGGAAGCCGCAGGGTGTGTGTGTGTGAGTCTGGTGATACTGTTCTCCTTACTCTTCTTCACCAGCACCTGGAGTAACACATGTGCTGCTGCTGTTTTCTCCAAGGTCTGGTACGGTCCGGAGGTCTAGCAGTACAAGTCCTCTTGGTTTTCCAAAAACTGGTGCTTCCCCTCCTTACCCTGGAGAGCATGGATCTGTGCTCAGCTGTAGAAAGCTCTCCTTTGGTGGTGCCAAGCCATTTATGCCATCACCACAAGGTAAGATATCAACTGGTTTGTTGCTGCACTAATAAAATCATGTACCTCTTTACTATAAAGTGGGAGGCTATAACTAGCTGTAGCTGCCAAGTAACAGGGAATTCTGATTGTTGTATTCTCTCATGGCTCTTTCCAGTAGATTATTTGACAAATGTTTTGGCCTCAGTGAAATAGAGAGGAAAATATCTATTAGCCCCAGGAGAGGAAAGCTTTGTTTTGGTGTCTCCATCAGACATTTTTCTACCCTCTGAAGAGGCCTTCTATAATTGCAAAGTACTTTTTTACTGTCTGAGGCTGGGAAGAGAAAAAATGTAAGCCAATTGTTGTCAAAGCAAAATCCTGACCAGCTTTGGAAGGGCTTGAACTTCACTGTTCAAACTGAAAAGTAGCTGTCTGAATATCTGGTAGCCTGATCCAAGTGCTAACAAGCAATTGAAGTGGAAAGGGATAAGAAAAACCCAGAGTGCAACCAACGCTATTTGCTGTTTTCTATAAAGAAACCAGCTATTCTCTATCCCTGGTGTCTCCAATCCTGTATTTATTACTCTGCTGGTGGGGAAACGCAGAATATTCATATTCTATTCCTCTGAGTTAATATCACTGCAAAGTCAGACTAAAACTTGGCTAAACTAACACCAGACAGGTTTTTTTTTTTACTCCTTTTACAGGAGTTGATCTTTTCACTACACAACTAAGGCTGAGAAGATGGACAAGTTAACTAGCATCTTTCTAGAAAACAGGTGGTGCATAGTGTTATTACTGCCTATGGAAACTTCATACTGAATAAACTTTTTTTATTGTGTTCCCTCAAAGTTGGAACAATCCCCGAGCAGCCCAGCCAGACTGTTATCCCGTCTTCTCTTGGAGCAGAACTGAGAAGCCGGATTCCTGTTGCTGGTGTGTTGGTCCTTACCTTCTTTCTTATTCCTGTGGCTAAGGCCAGAACCATAGTCTCAGGGCACACAAGGTTGGATGTGTTCCACCAGCAGCTTCCCTTGATGCTTGACCAGCCAGGATTTCTGTGTGCTGGTAGGAGCTGGGGTTGATCCATTCACATTCCATCAGCTGATGTTTTGCAGTGCTGACAGGCCCTGCGTCATGAAAACTCAAATTTGGGACTTTGAAATAATGGATTGAATGAAGGAAAAGCATCTCAAAACCCCCAACAACCCCTCTGCCCAGTAGCCTGCTTGATGTGTAATTTCCTTGCTGCTGAGCTCTGACAGTCAGGGTCCCTTTCTCTGTAAGGGCTTCAATAAAGGAAAGAAGCTGCACTTTTGTTTCCCCGCTGTTCAGATCTCTTCCTCCTGTAGAGACAAAACCCGATCTGGCCTAGCAGTTTGGAGGCAGGTGATCAGAGTGCCATCCCTAGCCATCCCCTGAAGGTTTTGATCTGTAGATGTTTGAGCAGTGGATCCTGGGATCAGGCTGGCTTTGTGTTAGGACCAGAAGGCGATGTGGTTTGTCATTGTGTTTGGGCCCTCCAGGTTCCTCGGCGCCTGAACACTCTCCTCGAGGGATGGGCTCCCGGCTCCACAGTGCTCCCAACCTGTCAGATTTGCATTCCTGCAGGCAGAAGATAACCAAGCAGCACTCTGATCCTCTTGTTGCTCACTTTGGTCATACCCCAGTCAGCCAGCCTCTGCAGATTCATGGCTTGCAGCACTGCCGGCAGCTCAGGTCCTCACCAAAGCTGTCTGAGTTCATGCAGAGAAGCCCTTTGCCGACTATAATGGGCTCCCCTACAAAGGTATGTCAGGGAGTCTGCTTTTGGGTTTCTCACAGCTCGATCTTTTGGGTTATTTGGGGGTGAGCCACTGCGTGATCAGATAACTCTGACCTGGATTTATCACCGCTTGCTCGCTTTTCTTCAAGGGCTGTTTAGTGATCTGTGTGTGTGAAATGGGGTAGTGTCCTAGTTCTTAGTGGGGAGATCTCACTTGGCAGCAGTGGTTGCCATCTGAGCAGAGTCCAGGGTTTTAAACAGGCAATGAGAAGGAGCTGCCCAGATTAGGCAGAAGCGCATTAGTGAGCCTGGGCTGGTTCGCACACCGCGACTCAGCTTGTGACGCAAGTGTGTGTCCGGGAGGAATCCCCAGCAGAGACGGCAGACGGTTAAGCAGGTGACAGCCCTGGTGTCTCACACGAAGCTGGCACTGCGACAGCCTTTTCTCTGCTTATGTTAGGCTGCTACCAATTTTCAGCAGAGTTTGTTGTCCTTTCATTTTAATCTTTCTGGGATTAGGGACAAGTAAGTGTGTGGGGTGGGATTTCTGCCTCTTTATTTCAGGCAGGTTGTTAAGCATACAGTTGAATTTTGATAAACAAATAGGGGGGCGAGGGGAGTCTTCCTCCTTCAGTTTAAAGACAGATCTCTGGTTTTATTTTTTCTCTTCTTCTTAGGCTGTGTCCCCATTTGAGTTTCCCAAAACCCCAAGTTCCCAGAATCTCCTCACCCTCTTGGCCCATCAGGGGGTCATGATGACTCCGACACGGAACAAAACTTTGCCAGATCTGAAGGAGATGGGTCATTTCCACTGCCAGCAAACTGGCTTGGGATTGAGGCCTGTGGAAGAGGTCAAGGGCAGGTGAGCTATACAGTGATGCTTCATTCCCTAATACAGGACAGATGGGGCAGCTAACATTGAAGTTGTAATGCAGCATCTGTAACCATTCTGTAGCTATCTGCTACGGAACGCTTGGATTGCAAGCAGATAGGATGCAGATTTTTAAAGTCTTCCTGCGCAGAGATGTACCGTGGCCTCAAATATTAATTTCTGTATCTTCCAGCAAAGAAAAATGGTGTTGTAATAACGCTGTAGTCAGTACTTGCATTACTGCACTTAATCATGGTAGTTGCATGCTTTAACAAGTAGCAGGAGGAGCTTCACATGCTCTACTGAAAGAAGAATGGTTATTTCAGTTCCAGACAGTTTGCTGTGTAGTGTTAAGTGGCTGTGGACCGGGAATGACACAAACTAGAGTGGAAGTTAGTTGAAACCTTGCACTTGTTGACTTTCTGCATCATGTTGTTCGTTTTAGGTCTCTGAGCACAGGCAGGCTCACTGACCTGCTTCTGAAGGCAGCCTTTGGGGCACAGATCTCAGAAGCTGGCAGCAACGACAGCTTGAACAATGAGAAGCCAATGGAAATTGCAGGTAGGTGGGAGACCGGGCAGATCTGGCGGGATGTCCTGGATTGGGGCGAACAGTTTGCTTACATGCCTCCTACAAAAGCTTTTCTGATGGCTTTTGGCAAAGAAAGTGACTGCTGTGTGTGAGGAGTGTTTGCTTGCTTTTGTGGAGCGCTCGAAGGTCTGTGAGCTACGCGTGCTGTGTAATTGCTGGCTAGTGGTGTGATTTTTGTAGGCAGGGCTTCCTCTTTTGGCCCCTTCTGAACTGTGATAACGTGGAAGTGGGGACTTTGTGCCAGGCAGCTTGAATATGAATGGCTCTGCACGGGTGGGTCTTCCTGGGCTTGCAGGTTGGGAAGCGAGGAGGGGAGAACAGCTGCAGGAATGTGTAACGCTGCCCAGGCTGGTGTCCTGTAGCCTGTGCCAGCCTGGACCACTCGTGTTCTCCGAGGGTGCCTCCAAAGGGAGCACTGGCCTGTGCTGGTAACCCCTGTCTACCAAGAGAGTCTGCAGGAGCATAAAACCGCTGGGTGAGGCACACCATGCTCTGAGTAACTTTCCTGTAATGCCAGTCTGCACCTTTCAACTGTCTCCCCAGCTCCCTCAGGTGCTTACGGAGGGACCCTGCACTCTGGTGCCCGGGCTGGGGGCTCTGCCAGCCCATCCCCAGTGATTTTTACTGTCGGATCCCCTCCCAGTGGAACAACCCCCCCACAGACCACGAGGACCAGGATGTTTTCAGGTAAAGGGCTGATACCTACCTGCCTGTTCCACTGGGAATGCCTGGGGCAGAGCGATGTGATGAATTCCTTGCTGCTGAGCACTGGTGGTGGCAGAGGGCTGCTCAGAGCACAGTCCGTAGAGCTCAGCTGGTCTAAACGCGTTTGAGGTTCTCGTGCTGGCTCCTGCCAATCCCAGTTGTAGCCGATAACTGTTTGCACTGGCACAAGGACTAGTGCCAGGTAGTGGTTTTCCAGTCCTGGAAGAGGCAGGCAAACTCTTCTTTCGCTTCACTGCTGTCTGCTTCAGGAGTAGCGCTGCAGCTGTTCATAGACCCATGGTCCACAAATGTAAAGATTGTGCTGTGTTCTGATTGTTTTCCTCATGGGTTTTAGATGAGCTATAAAAAACAACCGTGACCATCCGTGCCCAACAATGTCAGTGCGTGAGGACCGTTAGGAAAGGGACAGGATGGCTCTGTATGCAAAATTATTAGTGCTGTTACTTACACTCTCAGCTGCTTAAGTAGGAAATGAGGCAATGCACTCCTGCTTGACAGATATGCCAGTGCTCTGGCGTCATCAGCCAACAGTTGAGGCGGCGGTAATTGGCCCTCTTGGGATAGCGTGTCTGGGAGCTGGAGTCTATGTGCAGTTTGAGAAAATATTTGGACAGTTTTATTTGCATTTTTGGCTTGATTGGATTCTCATCTTGGCTGTTCCTCATCTGAATGTAGTTGACTTTGTTGTTCTTAATTACTGTGGGGAAGGTTTGGATGTAACTATGAATAAGCTGCTTGACTGGGATGGGGGGACACGCGGGCTCAATTCCTGGGTATAGCTTGTGTTTCCGTCATCACTAAAACCACTCACGTCCTTAATTGTCCAGAAACTCGGAACCATAATCCTGTCTTGGTCTTGTCTGTTTAGAAGGTAAGCTCTGTTGGGCAGAGTGTTACAAAGTGTTTGACAGGCCTGTGGCACAATGGGGTTACTATCCTGGCTGCAGCCTCTAGTGGCTACTGAAATGCTATGAATAGAGAATGCAGACTTCCTGTATTGTTTTTGCAGGGATAATGGCAATTTGGAAGTAGATCCAAGGACTCGTTTTTAGCAGGTTGATATTTTGAGGCTTTAGGGTCTGCCGAACAGTCAAGATCTCAGAGGGGAAGCCTGGAAGAGAAGGCTGTTGAACAGTGACCCTACAGCACAGACACAGCATTCAGTCAAGGCGATCAAAGCTGTGGTGCTTGACAGGCGTGGTTTGTTGGGTCTGTGCAGTAACTCCTTATGTTATAGCTAATGCACAAAGTTAATAGTGAAAAGGGGTGCTTTGCAATTTGAAACGGCACCCAAGTGCTTGGACAATCCATGAGGAAGATCACTTGGCAGATGTAAAGGCCTTTTCATGAGTCATCATAACAATGACTGCAAACAGCCTCTTGGAGTTACAGGGTATCCAGGATGTGATATTGTTGGTCCTTTCCTCTCTCTGAAAGATCTGGTAATACTCTACCAGTCTTTGATGATCTGCTTTGAAGCATAACTGCCAAGAGGGAGAGAGCTTTGGGAGGAGAGGAGCCTGTCTCTCTGCAGATCCGTTGTGCATTATTATATTGCTGAACCTTTTGAAGCCAGAGTACAGTAGCAAATTAAATTTGTGGGTAGAAGAGAAACATCTCCCTCCAGAGGATCAGTGATAGTGGAGAATATCACCTTGGTGGAATTAGCTGTTATTGGCATCCCCTGCCAGAACAGATCCCTCAGTGGCAGCGTGTCAGGGGATATGAAGCCCTCTGGGAGTGGTCAATGTATTAAGAATACTCTGAAACAGAAAATCCTTTTGAAGTGTCCGTCTTTTATGTGCAGCGTGCTCTTAGGGTGGATTCGGTAGTCAAGAAGGGGAAAAGATGATGGTGAGGGAATTGATGGACACTGTACTTAGAGGTTCTCCTGAACCCTGACTTAGCCGAAGTCTTGACTGAGCTGAAGTCACTTACTCTCTGCCCAGCCTCCTATTTGTAAAGAGGGGGAAGCAGAAGTGCAGGACATGTAATGAAAATCTCTCCTGGTTTGCATGCAAGTGGTGGATGTTTTAAAACCATGATAAAAACCTCATGTATTAGAGGTGCTTATTCAATGATAGTGTAAAAGCTAGGGACTCGGAGTTTGAATCATGCTGATCCGTGATGGGGAAGTTGGCTATGGTGCTGTATGATAAAAATCAGCCCAAGATACGGCAGGATTCAGAAAGGGTTTGGAGAAAAAAGAGTATTTCTGAATTGTCTCCATCAATGACAGACATTCTGGAAGGTACATTAAATCTGCTTGAGCTTGTAAGCTGGTCTACCTGAGTTGCTAAGGAGCTTATGTTGGGGAGTGGTTATTCTGCATCAAGTCCTTGCATCTTCCTCCAAAGTACCTGTTGCTGGCTCCTATCAGATCCAGGATCCTGGATCCTACAGGATTGTCCCCTCTGCTGGGTGAGGAATTACTGAAGATACTAATTCCTTTGCCTCTTTTTCTTCTCAGTGGGGTCTTCCAGCTCTCTCAGTTCTGGAGGCTCATTCACCGGCAGGCACTTGGCAGTGGGAGTTGGTGGGGATGCTGTGGAAGGCCCCTCAAGTCTCCGATACGCTTTTGCTGATCCGATCACCGCCAACCTGGAAGGTGCTGTTACATTTGAGGCACCAGAGCTGCCCGAAGAGACGCTCATGGAGGTGGGTATATCCCAGGGACTTGTTAGGGGCAAAGGAGAGGGGAATAAAAGTAAAGCAGATCCGGAGGTCAGGTGACTTCATGCTTGCAGCCAAGGGGGTTGCTTCCAGAGGTGGAGCAAACTGGTTTCAAGAGAGCCAGGCCAGTGCAGTGCTCAGAAAGCCCAGGGCATGTTTAGCACAGTGACTTCTGAGCCTGCTACCAGGCTGTTTAGTCCATGAGACCGTCCATGACTGAGGTTAAAATTCACCATTTCTAACGCTGAATTTTCAGGTTGTAAACATCAGTTATCTGATGTCCTTTATATTAAGAGTTTCTGAAGAAAACCTGGGTACTTTGGGCCTTTTTCCCTTTCAAAGGGCTCACGGTTAGTGATAGCTGCCTTGAGAACGCGAGCAGCTGAGTGTATCAGGTGACTGCTACATGCACTTGGTTGTCAGGCAGTGATACGGCCTCTGCTGAGAGGATCTGAAAAAAGTAAACCTGACACTTGTGCTACAGATGGGAGCGAGGGGACACTGCGTTCTGCACCAGATTGGCGAGCTGAAAGGCTGCCAGGCTCCCCTTCTCTGCAGGCTGAAGCAGAGCAAATGCTTCTGTAGCCGAGATATATTTGAAATGTAGGTCAGGCTGCCCATTTGCAGCAGAGGTGGGAGGCAGGTTCAGTGACGGTTTCAGCTCTGTTCGTGATAACTCTGTGGGCTGCCTGGGACCGAGGAAGTCTCTTTGTATCTGATTTTTGCTGGTGTTGCTAAAACCCCCTAGATACCCGCAGAGATATGCTTACTTTTTTTTTTTAAGGATGTGGGTTTGCTTTTCTACTTCAGACTGTATTTAGCTCGTTTTTTGTCAGTTATGCATTGAATTGCATTTGTTTGCTTAATTGCCTACAGAGCTGCAGAGCTAGGACTTTGGGTATTGATGTGATTGCAATAGTAGTGAGTTTAACTGAGCATCCTACCTGTGTGAGGTCCCAGGAGTATGGGGCCCTTCCACCACTTGGCCACTGGTCTGAAGAGAATTGTCCTAAGAAGTATCAGGTTAATCTCATTAACAACACTCAGCTCAGCTTCAGTGTCTGTAATGAGTCATTTTGGTTCTGTCGTCATTTCTGCTGAGCACAGTAATCCATTTGCATGTCACAGAACCTTTACAGCATATCTTGAGACCCCTTTGTTCTCTGTAGAGTTGGCCAGAAGGCAGACCTGGCACATTTTCTAATTTCTGCTGATACTTTCCTGTGTTTACTCTTTAAGAACCCTTGTTTATCTTGAGCAAAGCTGTTCCATTCAGATGGGTGGTTCCTCCATCCTTTGTGGAAGTTTCTTTAGATGCAGACAAGGCAATTTGAAGGCTAGGTTTTAGTTTCTTTTGCAGTGCTTTAGAAGCATAATACAGAGATGATTACAGAAAGAAAGACTCTTGAGATGCCAAATGAGGCCACAAACACCAGCATAATTAGTAGAAGCCAACTGTATAAGCAAAGAAGGAGGAGCATGCTTTGGTTAGAGATACCAGACTGAGACCTGCAAGATCTCAGCCGTTTCCGGCTCTGCTACAAACTCCTTGAATGACTTGGCAATTACTTAATCTCCCAAGTTCCTCCCCTGTTTTTAAATAAAATAGAGGAAGATGGAGATAACACTTCCTAACCTTACTGGACTGTCCAGGTAGCAAGGAAGTGGGAGGAGAGATTCGTATTTCAGATAGTCAAAGCTGCCTTAGCAGCCAAGTGCCTGAGCCAGTGAATGAAAAACAAAAGCTTGCAGAACTTGAGCATGGGGGCTTTTTGATAAATGAATGTAGGAAACATCCTTACTCGCCTCCTTTGAAAGAATGGAGCCACTGAATAGTTGAAGAACAAGCAGGTTAGCCACTGCTCTACAGAGAGAGTATAAACAATGGAGTTGCATCTGATCCAGGCAGCAGTTCATTTTCTAGGACCCACAAGCATTCAGTTCTTCCACAAATACTAACTGCCCAAAGATGTTTTCAGTGACTTAAGCAACGCAGCTTCCCAGAAATGGGATAATCCCCTTTGATCTGTAACAGCAGAGGAAAAACTGCTTTGAAATGAATGTAGCACTTGGAGTGTATGCCACTCACTAAGTGGCAAGGAGTTGCAAATCAAAGGTTGTCCTTGGTGTCCGTCACCTAGGACCTCACCAAGGGCTCACTGCGCTGAACTGGGAGGATATAAAGATAAGGGCTAAGTGAGGGCTGGGCTGTAGGGTGGCACACACTGCGTTTGCAGTTTTCTGTGGTGTAGGAGTTTGTCGCTCTTGTGAAATCCACATACGCTTTCAGTTTGGTACTGGCATTGCTATGGTGGGGACCAGAGCTGGGCCTGTGGTGCAGATGGTCTCTGCCTCTTCCTGGGTGATTTCTGAAGTAACCTGACAGAGCTGGGATCCTCCTTGAGAAGGAGGCATGTGATTTTGGAGCAAGTCTCACAAGCTTCTCAAGGGTGCTACCTGAAATTTCTGGCCTGGGGCTGTTGCTGCTACTGTGGAGGAGGAACTGGTGTGGTGTGTGGGCTGAGTTCAGCTGTCCCTGCCCGAAGCAGAGCTGTGGGGGGGTTTGGGGCCCGGGTGTTGCCTCTCTAAGTTGGGATGAGTCGCTGGCACAGCTCTAGGCGGGCAGCCCTCCCTGGCCTCCCAGCTTTCCCTCTAACTCCCGCCTTGGCATCCCTTCAACAGCAAGAGCACACTGACATCCTGCGCAGCCTCCGCTTCACGCTGGCCTTTGTCCACTACGTGATGGAAATCGCCGCCCTTAAAGGTAGCTCCAGCGAGATGAGCAGTTCAGCAGCATCCGAGTACCAGCTCCAGGAGAGCGTGGTGGCCGACCAGATCAGCCTTCTCAGCCGGGAGTGGAGGTAAGGACTGAGGAGAGAGCCACCCAGCTCCCAAGTCTTCTGTCCATCCCTTCCACCCCATGTATCACCAACCTTATGTGCCAGAAGTCCTTGCGGACACTTAGGCTGTCCCATCAATCTATTTGCATGGCAATGTGCTTTCTTTGCAGCTATGCAGAGCAGCTCGTGCTGTACCTGAAAGTAGCAG
The DNA here is from genome assembly GCA_033124195.1 of Coracias cyanogaster. Classification (NCBI taxonomy): domain Eukaryota; kingdom Metazoa; phylum Chordata; class Aves; order Coraciiformes; family Coraciidae; genus Coracias; species Coracias cyanogaster. The sequence goes on from JAVSBS010027348.1 coordinate 55,951, forward strand.
AGCTTCTGTCCTCGGGGCTGCAGATGGCCATAGAGCAGATCAAAGCCGGCAAGCTGTGCCTCTCCTCCACTGTCAAGCAAGGTAAGGGGCTGCTGGGCAAACAGCACCAGGGACACAACGGGAGTGGGAGTATGAAAAGTGTCGCAAAGCGTATGGAGGGGGTTGAGTCAGTGTGAACCCCCACTGGTCTACCCAGGGGCTTATTTCTTATTGTCCCCTTGCCCAGCCAGGTCTTTGTAATTCATACTGAGGGGAATGTTCCTCTCTTCATATTGACTTTGTCTCAAAGCTCTTGCTTGTGCCCCTGTGGGAATCTTCAGTGGTAATTAGTGAGAGGGGAATGTATCTTATCTGATCCCTTGTACCTCTCTAGCTCAGGTGCTTATTTGTACTTGACGTAAGTCCAACTTAATTACACCGTGCACGTCCTAGGAAGTGCTTACTTGGTGAATAGAGACCTGTCTTGGCAGTGATGATTTTTCAAGTGAAACAAAAACACAGGAAGCGAAATACTGGTAATGCCAGAGTTGCTTCTTTGCTAGTGTTACAGCCTTACATTTGCATCTGGCTGGCTTGTGATGTGAGCTGGCTGTGATTCGGTCATTAGAAAAAATAATTTAAAAATCACTACCATTAAGATAATTTTTGATGTTACTGAGGGAGCTTTTAGAAGTACTTGAGCCGCCAGCTACCTTCCCCAAGAGCTTGGACTTTGAAAGTACTTGTGCTGCCTTGGTATGGGCTGTATAAATACAATAAGCACACATATGTTGTAGCAGGCAGTATGGTGCAAGATACGCAGCTTTAGCTACACATCTTCCACAAGTTCAGGCTAACAGGAAAGTTGTCATAACCCAAATAAATGACTCATTTTCAGGGCAGATTGGCAGCTTCCAGTTTTATAGTGTAATTTGTCCTTCAGGCTGTGGGAACTGGGCAAGGCTGTCTTGCCTGGTTTCGTTCCCCACAAAATACTGCTCCCCTGAGGTGTTTCAGGGCACAGGGAGGCCAAGAGGGTTTTCAAGGTACTTGTGTCCCATGTGTATGGAAAAAGCAAGGAAGCACAACAGGATGCTGCCCTGGAGAGTCCCTGGGCAGTGTGTGTTGGGCAGAGTCCCTACCCACAGCCATCCTTCTTTCCTGGTAATCTAGGCACAGCTCAGCGCTCTGATGGAGCACCATGGAGGAGGATGTTGCTGTATTTGTGCGTTGTTTTCGGTTTTGTTTTTTAAATAGTCTGTCCTGACTCTTTTCTCATGGAGTTTTAAATTTTGCCCTCCTGAAGTGAGCCACGAGCTTTGGGGTTCCCACTCCCTCAAATTCCTTCTGAGCAAGGGTGATGTGACAGTCAGACCCTGGCAGGGTTATGTTTTTGTGCCTCGGTCCTTTTCTCTGATGAAGAGTTACAACAACCTTCTTCCTGGTGGTGGTCTCTTCTCTGGCTCTCTGCTCTTATCTCTGCCTGGGAAGGCAGCTTTGGTCACAAGGCCTGCCTGTCGTGTGACGTTGGCCCTCTGCATTGTAGCTGAGAGAGGCTGGTTCATGGTATGGGCTGATTTGCCTCCCCCAGGAGCGGATCACGTACACGTGGTAGTTAATACGCATCAGATGTTGGTGGGAGTTTGTATTCGGTACTTTGTGTAGGACATGCCATGCAGCCAGAGAGACTCAGGCCTGGTTTGGATTGCTTGCTGGTTTGGATTATTACTAAATCCCTCAGAATCACATTTGATTCCTGATTCTCTGTCCTGTAACCGTCCCATACGAGCTGCCATGGTTCAAGAAAGGAGGTGACCTTTCACAGGCATCAGTGTCTTTTCTTTCTGGGACATCAGAGTCCTTAGAGAGATTCCCTTCCTTAGTGCTACTCATCCACACTCAGCTCCAACAGCTACCACATGCAAGTCACGTACTTCTTCATGGCACGTCGTCACCCATCAAGTAGCAGAAGCTTTGTATCTGGCACGTCTGTTGCTTCTGGTGTTGTGAGACATCTTACATGGTTTAAACTGCTCTCTGCCTTGTGGCAGCTGAAGAAAACAAAAATAGACCTGGCCTGAGGTGAACTAGGCTTTGCCACGTGCAGGCTTATGGCTGGTGAAGGTGACAGAGGACAGGAAAGAGACTCTTGGTGCAGCAAGTACTTTCCTGCCAGTCTTTTAGCTTTAACCCTGTCTTCTTGAAATTACTCATTTGGGATCATGTGCATGGAGCCGGGGAGGCACAGGGAGAACTGGAAGCAGTGCCCTAAAGAGTTTCTTTCATCTCCTCTAGTTGTGAAGAAGCTGAACGAGCTTTATAAATCCAGTGTATCATCCTGCCACTGCCTCAACATGAGACTCCAGAGGTTCTTCTTGGACAAACAGAAACTCATGGATCGGATCAACAGCATCACTGCAGAGAAGCTCATCTTCAGCTACGCTGTGCAGATGGTAACGACCAAACAGTGCAGGGAGCAGGGCTAGCACGGTTCCTGCTGGTGGCCTTAGCAGAGGCTGGGTGAGGGAGGTGTTCACGCAGCTCAGAGGCCATGCTGGGAAAGCTGGGTCTGGTCTGGGAGTAACCTCTTGGCATGGGCTTGTTTCCTGCAGGTGCAGTCTGCAGCCCTGGATGAGATGTTCCACCACAGAGAGGACTGCGCACAGAGGTACCACAAGGCTCTGCTGCTGATGGAGGGGCTCCTGAACATCATCACTGAACAGGGAGACATAGAAAACATCAATAAATGTGAGTGTTTAGTGACTTTTTTTTCTCCCACTAGAACATGGGTTTTCCTAGCTGCATGGATCAGAAATCTCAGTACCCAGGATCCTTTATTCCTTTGGCTGTATCTTGGACATAGCAGAGATATCTTGGCTTGTAGTCATGCCTCACAGCCTGGCCTCCTGCTTTCCTAGTGGGAAAACTGTTAGAAATGCAGATCCCTGTTCTGAGCCATATTTCGAGAGCTTCCCATGCAGGGCGATTGCCAGGGCTTTGTTGGAGCTTTTGATGTGTGAAAGAACTTGCTGAAGGAAGTGGTTTGGCAACAGCCAGAGCTTGGGTTTGGTTTCCAGCCGCTTGGGAACGGGAAACTGCAGCGGCTGTTGGGCATAGATGGCCGATCAGCGCAGCAAGGGCTCCTTCCAAAACGTCTTCTGAAATGGGACTGCTGGCCTCTCTGGTTCCCCAGGCCTGGCTAAGAAGGCAGCAGACAAAGATTTTTCTCCTCGGCAAGCGCTTGCGGTAGCAGTGAAAGCTGAACTCTTACCTACCTGCTATCGTTTGGCTGCTTCTCCCAGGGACAGATGGAGCCCTCTGTCTGCTGCTCCGAGCTGTCACCTCTCCTGCTCTCTCTTTGTCCGGAGGGATGTTATTCTCCACTGCTGCAGGCTCCACGCTCCATGTGGAGTGGAAAGGAGTGACCTCACTTGCTCTGAGCACACCTCCCCTGCCCTTATGGCCGGGGTTTAATCGCTTCTGTTGTCTCTCCCTGCGGGAGCGATGGTGGATAGCCATCATCCGTTGGAGCAGCTTGGCTTGGCCTCAGCTCTGCTCCGCCACAGCTGAACCGGCCCATCCGCAGCAGTCCCCAGCGGCGTCAGCGTGGCTGAAGGGAAAGGCCACAGCCACAAACCCACCCACGACTGTCCCCTCTGCTGCCCACCCAGCATCGTCCTGGGGCCGGCGGCCAGCGTGCTGCCAGGCTGCTCGAGCCGTCTGCGTAGGCACCGCTCTGGATACGTAATGAGAGAAGAGATCTCTGGCTCCCAGGCAATCAGTCAGTTAATTATCACCAACTTTCACAGTTGACATGAGGCTCACTGAAGGAGAGCAAGGGGAGATTGGCAGGTGGTGCGTGGTACTGGAGGGCTAAGTGGATAGGGAATACTAAGTAGTTTCTGTTGTACCATTTCTTACCAAACTGAAATAACATCTTTTGTCCAGAGATATAGTTAATGCAGCTAACAGATTTATTTCCCCAGTTGGTATCTTGGTATTCCCTGTTCTACTCTATGTTCCAGCTTCCCGATTGAGCTGTTCCCTGGTAGGCTGCAGTGGGAATGCATTTCAGTTTCGATCTCAGGTATATGGTGACTTCTTTCTGAAAAGTAAAATTATGAATGTAGAAATACAGCAAGTCTCAATGTGAGAGGAATGAATTTCACCAGACATTTAGCTTTTGAGAGAGTCTTGGCCTCAGACAATGAGAGTCTGGCACTGAGCGTGCTGGGCTGGGCCGAGTCTCGGTTGTAAGCCATGACAAATGGCACTGGAGGCCTTGAGTCATCTTGCCTGCTGGCAAAAGCCACTCCAGTAACTACAAGTGAATAAATTGTTCCTGGTAGATGGTGGTTCTTTATAACATCTTGACACCTCTATCGGAATTGCTGCCTCCCGGCTTTTGTTGTTGGATCTCCAATTATTCAAGCCTTTGACCTGTCCTTTCCAAGCATGGTGTTTGCGGTCAGATCCTCGCCTAGTCTAAATCAGTATCTGATAATGACTCTCGAAGGGCTGTTAGATTTGCTGAAGTTCTGCCTTTGTTTTTTTCTATCTCCAGCATGTTTTGGTACTCTTTATATAACCAGGAAAATGAGAAGTTGATTAATTTTTACTGTTGTTTTTTTTTTTTTCTCTCCCAGGTAAGCTGTGCATCGAGCGCAGGCTGTCGGCTCTGCTGTCGGGGTTCTGTGCCTGATTTCAGTGTTGTTCTTCACGCACCTCTCCCCAGCTGATCACTTTGTTTCCAATGGCCTGCTGCTGCGGTGGGAAACGACTTTGGCAGTAGGAGACCCGGAGGATGAACTGCTCAGTGTTTTGTATTGTGACCTTGGGAAGTTGTTCTGCAGACTCGGATTCCTTTGCGGGGACGTGTGAGTGCAGCAAGCACAAACACTTCCCTGCCCAAAGGCCTGGGCGAAGGCGGAGCTGATGTGGAAAGGTTTCCCTCGTTGGCAGAGGGGATGAAGTACAGAAGTCTGCTTCTTCCCAGCACTTTGAAGGATAAGACTGCTGCCTATCCCTCTTGCTTTAAGAACAGGGTATTCCAGTGCTGCGTCCGTTGCGGGCAATGGATGTGCTGCAACTGCTGGCTTCAGTTAATGCTGGAGGTTGTCATTCAGAAGTCAAGGCCAGTTTGTGTATTTTTCCCCTATCCCAGCTGAGAGCCAGGCATCTTCAAGCTTCCTGGCGCCCCGAGGCTCCCCTCCTTTCTCTCCTTTGTCCCTTCTCAGAGGTGTTGATGCCTTGGAGTGCTTACTGAACGGCAGAGAGGAGGGATTCGGCTCCCTTTCGCCTGAGCGTTGCTGAGGTAGCTCCCACCTCCGACAGACTTGCCGAGCGAGGCAGAGGACACGCCGCTGCTGGGGAAGTCTGCGTCTCCTGCGGCTGCCGTGTGGCCTGCCTCTACCTGGATGGGCGAACGACACAGGGAAAGAGACTACGCAGGAAACAGGAGGGCAACAAAGTGTTTGTGAGAAGCCAAACTGAATCCGTTCCTCCCTTGGTCCCCAAGCTCAGCGGGATCAACATGAAAGACTCCTGGCTGGTAGCTCGGCCTGTCAGTACATATCTACCAGGAGGAAGCACTAGCGCTGTCCTGCTTTCAGCTGTTGGCTCGATAACCCCTCTCCTGGAGCCCCCACCCCACCCCCGAACTGAAAACACTAGCTTTGTGAATCAAAGGAGCACTTTACACACTATGGGAACTTGGACAAGTTGACTTGGCGTCACACAACAACCCAGGAACATCACGACTGTTAGGAATGCTGTTCTTTTTATTCCTTTCCTTGCTTCCTGGTTGTTCTATTGCACTACGTGTGTGCGTATATTGATATGTATTCCTAAGGGTGAATATATATTGATATATATATATATGGTTTGTGTGTAACTGTACGTATTTAACTGTACTGTATCTTGTGAGTGTGAGGCAAAAAGCATGGCAGAGTCTGTGCTGTTCCTCCTCCACACCAGGCAAAGCTGACTTGCAGTCTGGCAGTACCAAGATTTGTTTTGTTTTGGGTTTGTTTTTTTATTTAAATGTTCTTTTAAGGACAGTCACTCTAAAGCTCTGTGCTTTTTAAGAGCTCAAGAACAGGTGTTAAGATCCTACACACTTATAATTGGAAATGCATTTTTAAAGAAGTTTTATTTGCTGCTTTCTTTTTTTTTTTTTTTTTTTATAAAGAAATCTTGTAGTGTTCAGTTTTATGTTCAGCATTTCTTTTAAGGCGGGTGCTCGAGTTCTGGTTGAGGCTTTGGATGCGGTGAGCATGTGCGTGAGAGGAGAGCTGGCTGCCTTTCCGTCTGTCTGCGTGCGCGTGTGTGTCTTAATTTATCAGAGTCATGGCAGTATTTTGTTAGCGCTGGGCAGAAAAGTATCTTTGAAAGCAACTCGAAACCTCAGGCTTTGTTTTTGGGGATCATTTCCCCTCCCATCCTTGCTTTGCTGGCGCATTCCACACCCTGTTCTCCGCCAAGCTTCTGCTTGTTCAACACCCATGTTTCTAGCAAATCCTCTAAGAAAAGTATTTCTCAGGAGCTGGGGAGGAACATACCACAGCATTATAAACAAGGTACTGGGGGAGGGTAAAGAGGCGTAAAAGAGCAATGGAAGTTTCTTCCCTTCTGGTCTTTCTTGGTCAGACCAGACCCTTCCAACGGACCCCAGTTTACACATGAAGAAACACTGCTACAATCAGTCTGTCAAAGCCCCCTTTCGAAAGGCTCTAATATTCAAAAGAGCTGCTAGCATTTCTTTAACCAATACTGCAGATGTTTGGTAAGAGCAAAAGTTGCAAGCAATATGCTCAACAGTGCCCAGTTTCACTCGTCCTTCACAGACCTATGTCCCATACTATAGGAGCCCTGAACATGAGGGAAGGGTATTTGCAGTCAGAAATGAAGTATGCCTCCTCATTTAAGAGAATGGCTTTTCTTATGTTGTTTGGAATACCCATATGTCAGCCTTTGGGAGACCAGTTAAGTTTGAGTCATGCAG
>JAVSBS010027351.1:0-14779 GCA_033124195.1 Coracias cyanogaster
AGGAGAAAGGTTGGACTTGATGACCCTGGAGGTCCTTTCCAACCATAACGATTCTGTGATTCTGTGTGATTCTGTGAAAGGCAGGGAAGTCACCAATGGCGCACGCCTGCAGTTCTGCCTCCTGTTGGGCCCTGCCTCAGGGGCTTTGGGGACTCACCACCTGCCCCAGGGCCACTCGTAGCCATTGTCCTCCCTCCAGCAGCATCCCAGCAAGCTGACAAGTCGGTAGCTTGGTTCATGTGTCAAAATCTGCCTTTGCTTTAAAAACTTCTGCTTAGACCTTGAAATGGAATTGGCTCCAGACCCATCTCCACTATCCTGTGTTAGTACCTGGCTCTTTGGTGATGTTCCTGAGGAACAGGCTTCCACCAGACATATTAGCTCAAAAGTGATGTCTCTGAAGCATTGCTGGGGCAAGGCTGGGTGCTTTCTCCATGTCTTGGGCAAAAGGAAGGGATCTGATCTGGGCAGAGAGCCCCAGCAGCCCCCACAACAGTCACACTGTTCCCATTCCAGGCAATGGCAGTGATGTGCGGAGCAGGGACCATGGACACTGCTCCCCTGTGACACCAAGGGTGGTTCAGGAATGAAGCCAAGCTGCTGCCATATCCACAAACAGTTTGAGGAAGCAGGGGAAGGATGGAGGGGATCAGTTCAGGAAAGACAAAGGGTTTGCCACAGTCTGGGTGGTGGAAGGGTCCCCCTCGCTGTGTCACTGACTGATGGGCAGGAGGGAGTAACCAGAGTGGACCCAGGGCCGGGGAGGCCTTTGCCAGTCTTCTGGAAGATGCAGCTGACTCTTGTGGTTCTCTGTTTTGTTTTTGCCCTCTTCTTCCCCTGCCTTCCCAGCTATTCGCCATGATCTTTGCTATGTGTCTCTTTCGAGGGATCCAGTAAGAGGTGGCCTGTAAACCACCACGTTCACCAGATGCTCAGAAGGAAGGAGGATCAGAAGAAACAAAACCTGAAAACACCCGAAAGACTTTATTTTTTTTAACAAAATGGGGTAAGGGCCGGGGGAGGGGGGGCGGCAAGAAAAAAAGAGGGCTGTAATATATGAATGACCAAAAGGATTGTACTTCAGGGGCTGGAACTTTGAGGTGATGTGCACTACACTGTACACCAGAGCTTGCCCAGAGCCACCTGCAGCAGCCACGGAGAGTAGGAGCCCAGCACAGCCATTGCACTAGAGAGGCAGCCCTGCCTGCCATTCCCAGCTTTCTCCTGCTTTACAGCAGAAGACCGAAGAGCAGATGTGCAGGGGCTGGGTAAGGCGACAGCTTGGTCACAGTCTGTGCGTGAGTCCAGGTGGGACTGAAGCAAGTGGCGGTGGCTCCTCTGAGAAGTAGGTAGTCATCATTTGCACGGTTCTGGCTTTAATTCCCAGCCACAGAATGACAACACACGTTCTTCAGTGGAAGCTTTGCCTCTGTCACCTGAAACATGTCAGAGGAGACAAGCTCTTCAGTGAGGCTGGCCTTTCTCTGGAGCCCCAGGCAGGGGCAGCATGCTCTCACGAAGCCATGGGACACAGCTAAAGCTGGCTGATGGGCTGGAGTTTGGTGCCTGCCTTCCTGCTTTCACTCAGATTTACTGTTCCGTGTTTTGAAAGAGGCCAAATGGTTCCCTGCTGTGTTCCCATCTCCCAGGAAAAATAAAGGCTCTGGTTAGGACTCAGTGATCCTGCTGCCTTCCCAAGGAGGGGAGGAAATAGCATTTCAAACTTGCCAGCCTTTGCCTCTCCCTTCATCCTTGCAAAAACCTGTGCTGCTTTGTTTACATGAGCATTTGTGGTGGTTCCTACGTGCAGGCTCAGTGCTAGGTGAAGGAGGCTGAGGTTTGTCAGCTGCTCCCGTGCCATTTGCCTCAGACAGTCTTGCAGCATCATTTCTGCTCAGGGGGATTTCCCCCATGGGCTCTTGACGAAAGCATCAAGTCAGGGTTGGTTTAGGCTGCCTGGTAGTTGAGAGTGTTTCATCCTTTGAGATAGTTTGATATTTAACTAATGTGCCATCTAATTAATCACTTGGAAGTGATCTGGAGAAGATGACTGGGACTAGACCTTGGTCAGGGGTGAGATGGTCATGGTTGTCCACCCAGACAGGTCACAGGTTTCTCTCCTCTGGAAGCATCTGTTGCCTTCATTGTTCTTCTGCTCACTCCTTGACCCCCAAACCCACTTCACCTAGGGGAAGACAGAAGGGGCTGTGGTTCCTTGCTTATCTTATGTATTTTTACAGGTTTTATAGGCTCAGATTATGGGGTGCTTTTATATAGGCTTAAACTAGCCCTTCTGGAAGCTGTGACCATGGGCAAGGAAGGAGAGGGGGCAGAAGGCAGCAGTGAGGAGCCAAGCAGGAGCCTGGTGTCCTGGCTCTGCAGGTACCTTGGAGACTGTTCCCTTACACGCTGGGGCTGTGTTCTTGGGCTGTTCCAGCAGCACTGCCCTGGCTACAGGCAAGGAAGGAAAGTGGTAGAAAGCCTGATCCATAATAGACAAAGATGCTGGTTAAACACTTGGGTTGGGCAGTCAGGATGCTGAGGAATGGGAAGGAGGCAGTAGAGCTTTTCCAGGCTTCATCTGGGAAGGACAATTGGCTCATCAGCAGGAGCGGGCTGGGGCAGGTAGAGCCGAAGTCAGCGTGTTCCAGCAGCCCAGTGGGCATCCAGGGCTGCTGCGTTAGGCCTTGCAGGAAGCTTTGCTGAACCATCTCCCCCTGGACTTTCTTTTAACGAAGTGTTTCAGCATTAAATTCTGTCTGTTGTTTAATGAAGGAAAATGGTTTTGCCAGCCAAAGCCCAGCAGTGTTCGTACCCAGCAGCAGGTGCTGTGCTTGGGACAGAGAAGAGCTGCTGCATCCCTGGGCCGAGCGGAAGGCAAGCATACCTGCTCTGCTTCTGCTGGGTGACTCTTCTCGGAGAGCAGGTCCCAGGGGAGGAACAAAACCATTGGCAGAGGTGGGAATCTGGCTGGAGGGGAGCAGAGAAGCAGAACCTCCCCAGTCTCCAGGTGTTTTTTTTTTTTTTTCCTTTCCCCTCAGTTTATTATGCAAAGGCCTGGCTGAGCCTGGAAGGTGAATACCTTGATTTGTGCATGGTGGGTGGCTAAAGGAAGAGAAAAAAAAAAAGCCTTAAAGCCTTTTTCTGCCACCTGTGGCATGGCGGGGCTGGACCACAGCAGCCAGAGCACAAAGTTGAAAGTAGACACCTGAAGTGGGGTCTCTGCTGGCTGCCTCTCTCTGCAGTTCTGTACTCAGTGCTTTGTCTGGCTTTAGGTTCTTGCTTTCCCTCTCTCCCTAATGGTATCGTCAAAGGATCTCGTATCCCTGCTAGCCTGGCCTTTGCACAGCTTTCTCCTCCCCTACCCTGTCCAAACCCCTGTTTTTCCATATAAAGGCTTCAAATCCTCGCTGAGACTGGGAACACGACCTGAAACCCAAGCAAAGGCTGGGCAGCATGTCTCAAACAAGACTTGGAGAGAAGCAAGTCCAAGAGGACCTGTGGAAGCTGTAACAGGCAGAAGCAATTTCCCCTGGGGGAATTCAATGAACAAGCCACCACTGTATGGCCAAGCTGGCTGGCTTTGTCCCTTGGTTACTTGGCTGGCCCCCCTGTTGTACAGGAGTTTTTCAGGACAGGAAGGAGGAGAAGCAACCGTATTTTTGTATTTAAACAGCTCTGGTGAGTATTCTGGGGCCAGGGGCTCAAGCTGGCGAGCCTGAGGCAGGCTGGGGACCAGAGGGAGCTGCCGTGACCACGTCCTGAGCATCCAGGATGGACACAGCTGTGGCCAGAGCCCACAGCCCCTCTCCCTGACCCTGCCTCCCCACTGGTATTTAATGCTCAAGTGACTGACACGAATGCCTGGGAAAAGGGCTGCCTGTGAAATAATGTTTGAAATCTATTTTAAAAGAAAACTGTAAATGTTCTTTTTATTAGATAGTGGAGCTAATTTATCCTGTATTCCCTACTGTAATGCTTTTTTATATGGAAAGGAATTTTTTTTTTTTTTGGTAATATAAACCCAAACACAAGCCTGAAGCACTCTCTGCACGGTTTTTGTGTGCGTTTCTTAATAAAAAAAAAATAAAATGAAGATACTGTGATGGTGAAGTGAAACGGCTTTAATTTTCACTATTTGCTCGGTGTTAAGTACAGTCACTTTCTTACCAGAGGAGAAAGAATTAAATTCAGGTACAGCAGCTAAAATGAGGTATAAACTAAAGTGTCCCATTCTCCCACCCCAAGTAAAAAACCTTGACCAGAAAGGAGAGGCCAGCTTAGGACACCAAGCCTCTCCTCTGTCACCAGCTCCAGTTTGCCAAATATGGGTTAGGTGGAAGTAAGGCGATGGAAGGAGGGAGGTGAATGATGAGCTTTCTTCATGATGAGCTTTCTTCACCCTCCAAAGTGAGGGCTCCAAGAATGCAAGGGTTTGGGTCCTTCTCTGGCAGAGAAAGGGGGTCAGCCTCAGTCCCCTGGGAACACAACCTTCCAGGGACATGACTCCGTCAACTCCCAGCCCCAAAGGGCATCACACAAATGCAGATCAATCACCTGCAGTCTCCCTTGAGAGGTGACATCAGCCTGAGGCCTTTCCCCGCCATTTAGGAGATCACGAAACTGAGGCCTGTGGAAATGGAGGTTTGCCTCAGCAGATCAGTAGCAGAGCCTGAAGTGATGCCTCAGGCTTTTAATCCCTCAGCTGCCACTGGCAGCTGTGACACCAGCACTTTGGTCTCTAAAATGCTTGTGTCCTACTCCCTTTACCCCCATCCACAAGACAACCAGGCACAGCTGGTTTCTGGTGCTCTGCTTAGGCTCTAGCCTCAAGCCACCTAGAGAAACCCTCCTAGACCTTCACCTTCTACAAGTTCCCTTCCTCAAGTGGGCCCAGCCCTGTTTCTCCTGCACCTTGCTGATAAGAAAGGACCGTGCCGGGGACCTCAGCCTTTTTGTAGCTGTTGCCAGGCAGGGGCATCCATTTGCCCCTTCTCACTTAGGTGCTGAGCCCCAGTCCACTTCCACACTTCCTACATCTTCCGTCTTGCAAGATGGAGCAAGAAGCATGAAAATAAAACAACTTCTTCAGCTCTCCTCTCTCAGGACTAGGTACCAAGTGGCATGTAATTTCTTAGGTGCTCACTCCCCACACTTTGTGTCAGAGCAGAAGACATTGACTGGCAAAACTAGAGGTGGTTCCCTGTTTTAAGTTTTCCAGAGGCAGCTGCTAAGTACAGGATGAGAGGAATCTGCCCTCACCTGATGTAAAGCTCCTTTGGAAAGCTGTAACTGCTTCCCCTAGTCTCCCACCTGATGTAACCATCAAGAAGTCCTCAGAGAACTGCTCTCATGTAGTGTAATCACTCATTTCTCCCACCCGCTGGGGACGTTTTAAAGTACGCTAATCAAGCAGCCATCTATGGACCCAGAGCCATAAGTAAGTTCCTAAAATCTGCGGCCAACACAGATGGGAGGTCAGCATTAAGAAAATCCTCCATTTCTTTCTGCAGGACTGCTTTTGCGGTGGTCAGTTTTACTTGCCTTTCCTAGAATCGTAATTTCCCACGCCCCTAAAACCAACGCTCAGTCTGTGCATACATTCATGTGAACCCCCTCCCCCCCCAAACACAAAGCATCAAGCTTCACGTACCTATGCCAACAACTACAGCCAAGGTGAAGCCACCACAGTTGCCCATGCAGGTGGTGCGTTGGGGGGGCGAGGACAACAGCCCGGCGTGCCATGCTCCAGCTCCAGCACGCAGCACCACTTGGTCTCATCTGTGATGGTCCCCAGGCTGCACCAGAGCATCTCCTGCCTCAGCAGGGAAAAGGTTCCCCTCCTAGAGCACAACTCTTCCACCTAAACAAGAAGGCTCCTCCTAAACATACCTCTCAGTTGCTCACTATCCTATTTTGGACACATTGGAAGCAGCTTGGCAGGCATGTGTTGGTGGGAGGCTCCCAGAATGTAGCCTGCTGTTGGGTGTTGCCTCTCCATTTGATTTACTTCTTAGGAAAACAATAAAATAAATAAATTACAGTTGCAGTGTTTCTTGGCTCAGCTATTGGCAGTATTCTTACCTGGCAGACATTCAGCGTGGCCAGCAGGTACAATGCACATGGTGGCCCAAGTTGATGCAGCTGCTTCTAAATGCCAAAAGCACTAACACAACATACAGTGACTACCCACTACCTTCTCCTAACTCTACTAAGATATTAAACAGCAAGAGCCGTGGGTCCCAGTCTCACCAGTGGCTTGAGGGCTGCTGTTCACACAAGCGCTTCTGTTGGCGTAGGCATCCGTCTACTGGGATTTTGGGACGTCGGCTCTATTCCAGGTCACGCTTTGATCCAGTCAATGGTAGTGCATGGGTAAGAAGTCCATATCCTGCACACAGACCTTCTGGCTTCAGTCCCATGGAGAACAAAGAAATGCCACCTCCAGCTGTGGGCGGGGATAATCCACAAGGAAAGCGCTAGGAAGCAGGGCAGCTGATGCTGGTAAGCCTGGGAGGTGTTGAAGAAACTGGCCAGTGAGTACTAAAGCACATGTAGTCCATCCTTGCTGAGCTAGAGAAGGCAATGATGCTTTCATACGCCTTGCTCCTTGCTGTTCTTCATCCCAGTTAAGTCTCTTAACGCTACAACCTTTGGTCCTCTCTTCTCAAAGCCAGAAGAGCTGTGATGGCTACAGACCAAGAGAGCTGGAACACCACCTCGTGCATCTATCGAGGCTGCTTGCTGACCAAGGCAGCTGCACCGATGCTCGCTCTGCTCCTGCTAGCGCAAACAACAATCGCGCTCCAGCCCCTGTGCAACCACAGCCTCAGCTTCTGCCTCACACCCACCACTGCTGCGGCCAGCAGTCGGTCGACTGTAGGAAGTGACCTGGGGTGAAGGGGACAGGGCCCCAGCCTCGAAACGCCATGGAACACCCCCAGCACAGGAATGTCCTTGTGCTCAATGGGCTGTTGCCGACAGCATCCTTCACTCCTCACAAGTGGTAGCTCAAGCTGCTCCCAGTGTTGGCCCTGCCCAGGGAACAAGCGAAGGGTCTCCTGCAGCTTTTGCTCCAGCTCCTGCCAAGCGTTGTGCAGCATCCAGCGCAAAACCACTCCAGCAGCTCTGGCAGTGAGGGAAGATCAGCTGTTTGCAAAGCACCGGACTCGACCCAACCCTGTCCAGCTGCCTGGACAGTCGGTACTGGCGGCTAATGGGGTAAGGGGCTGTACATGAGGACAGACCACCAGGCAGGGGCGAGGCTGCCCAAGGGGAATAGCTGAGTCCTTCATGGCCTCCCTGTCTCCTCTGGGGTTTGGTTTCAATGTGCTGGTCTTATTTTGTGCTTTGTTCCCCTGGGTTCCGAGCCCGTGACGCCGTCAGCCAGCTCCCCCTGGGGAAGCCAGCTCTTTTCCCTGAGCCCACATTCCTCCCTGAGACTTCCTCCCACTGCTCCTCACCTTCCGCAGAGGGGCTGGGGGGGTCCGCCCGACGCTGTTCCCCCCCAGCCAGTTCACCCGGCGATGCCATCAGCACCGGGTTACACACTGATTCATGCCGGTAAGTGGAAAAGAAGGAAACCACTTTAGAACCAAAAGGGACTAACCAAAAAAAAAAAAATTCTAATTGTAATTGTAATGCAAAATTACCGACACAAACCTCCCCGCCCACCCACCCTTCCCATGACAAAAAGCCCAGGAGTTAGACTTTCTTGGGACGGCGTCCAACTTGGTAGTAATAATAAATGCTGATGAGGATGAAGAGGGCTCGGCTGGCCAGGAGGAGCGTGGCACCCGTGGCTATCCGGCTGGTCTCGACCAGGGAAACTGCAGTAACTGGAGGAAAAGGAGGGAGACAAGGCAGAGGTTGGTGATGGGAACACGGAGACAAAAAGCACAAAGCTGTTGGCTGCTGCCCTCTATTGCAGTGTCTTCAGCAAGGTCAGCCAAGCCTGGTGAAGGCAGCAGCTTTTGGATGTGAACCCATGGCAGGGGCTCCTCACTAGCCTCATTTCACAGCCTGGAAGTCAGCCATGGACCCACAGTCCCCAGAGGTCTTGTACAAACCCTGCTGTAAAGGCAGAGCTACATTCAAGCAGCCCCAGCCCAAAATGGGCTCTTGAGCAGATGATAGAATCATAGAGATACATAAATATTTAGGTTTGAAAAGACCTTTAAGGTCATTGAGTCCAACCGTTATCCCAGCACTGCCAGGGCACCACTAACCCATGTCCCTCAGCACCACATCTCCACAGCTTTGAAACCCCTGCAGGGATGGGGACTCCACCACTGCCCTGGGCAGCCTGGGCCAGCCCTTGACAACCCTTGTGGGGAAGAAATTGTTCCTCATGCCCAACCTAAACCTCCCCTGGTGCAACTTTAGGTTTTTTCCTCTTGTCCTATTGCTTGTTCCTTGGGAGAAGAGCCCGACCCCACCTGGCTCCAACCTCCTTTCAGGAAGTTGTTGAGAGCGAGAAGGTCTCCCCTGAGCCTCCTTTTCTCCAGGCTCAACAACAAGGTCCCTCAGCTGCTCATCACCAGACTTGTGTGAGTTTCCCTCAGGTGTTAGCTGTGGAAGCTACACATTCCTGAGATTGCCTTGTGGCTTGACCACTTCAGCGCTGACTGATAAAACATTTTTCAGCTTTAGAAACACCTACAAAGAATGCACAGTCCACGCTCACGCTACCTCTTCTCTGAGCATCTCTCTTTCTTGGCTACCAGCACATAGCCCGTATTTAAACCAGCTGCCTCCTTACACAGTTATCAAGCTACCAATACACACAGACACAAGAAGCCCCTTCATTGTTAAGTACAGATAAGCTCCCTAGAAACCAGCTGAACTGTTACTCCCTGTTTTTGTAAGACCAAGCATCCCCCTTTTCCATGTAGGTTGCTACGGTCTTTTCTCGTTAGCCCCAGCACAGAGGCAGCCCGCTCCAGGAGATGCCCTATGCTCGCTATGATGGCCAGGATGTTTCTAGGGAGAACAATAAATGAATCACCAGAGAAAGATGTTTCCCTGCACTTGGGCACCCTTCAGTGAGCAGCCCAGGGCAGCGGCTGCTCCACAAGAATGGAAAAGGGACAGCAGGTACCATGGAAGATGCTCTGGGAGCCAGGTCTTGCAGAGCAAAGGAGGCATCTCCAGCACAAGGCAGGCACAGCATGGGATGGATGTGCCAGGCAAGCAGCAGATATAGCATTGTGACTCCATCATGACTCCCAGAGCCTCGCCTCACAGCCTGGAGTTGTCTCCATCACACCCAAAGGCATGCTCCAGCTCCACGTTGGCTTCCACTGCCCATCCTGCTCACCTCTACCCTGCTCCCTGCCTGATAGGGGTCCGCAGCATGCACCCTCATCCTCACCATCCTCCTTCTCCTCTCTCCCGGGACGCCGCAGCCACTCACCCAGGAACTGCACAGCGAAGTAGCATGCCTCGGTCAGCAGGCTCCAGCGGATGATGACTTTCTCAGCTGTGTAGAGGGCATTCCACATGATGAGTGAGATACCTGCGGAGGGAAGGTAGGGCACAGCTGCCCAAGGGCTGGGGGGACCACCGGGAAAGGGCAGCCCACCCGCCTGCTCCCAGGGGGACCAGTTCAGCCTCCTGTGGGAGGATGGAGGGACAGAGGGATGCGAGGATGGCTGCACCACCCGCAATCCCCACGAGGTGCTGCTGCAGGCTACGGGAAGGAGGCCAGGCCAAGGTAACCCACCCACCGCCTGCCCTCAGCCCCGGCCGCCCCCAAAACACCCCCTTTTGCAGCGTGCCAGTGCCAGAGAGGCCCCAGAAGGTGTGGTCCCTGCAGCCCAGGAGCACTAGGAGCTGCAGGACAGGGTGCAGAGCTACACAAATCCCTGTGTTTCATTCCGCTGCTCATTTTCTTCTCTGCACCATTTCTCCACTTTTTTCTCAGTTTCTTGCCCTTTTTCTCCCACCTCTTGAGCCCCTCGCCAGGATGCTGTCACCGGCCCCTTCTCTCCTCGCATTCCCAGGAGGAGGGTCTAGACCCCACTACAGCCCAGCACCCCATAGAACCATGCCCCAGGTAGGCACTCACTGAGCAGAGCTCCTCCATAGAGCCGGATGGGAGTCTTGCTGCTCACCGGTTCCTCCTCAAAGACAGCGTCATAGAGCTGGTCAGGGAAAGCGAGAGCCTGGCAGAGGCAAGGGAGAGAGACTCAGCATCCTGCACCAGCCAGGGCCATCAAAACGTGCCCTCCTGAGCAGCAGCACTCCAGCATTGAGCCTTTATGGGATCGGAGCTGCTGGCCAGGAGAATGGAAATTAAGGAGATGCAAAAAACATCTTTGTGTGTCTGTTACTGGCTTCACAGCCGGTTTCAGCGGTCGAGGCTGCCCTGCCGTGCCTGCTAATGAGAACAGACTCCGGTGATGGGAACAGCCCGACAAGGACACTGCTGGCAAAGCTCATCACCCAGCCACAGGAGGGCAAAGGCCTCGCAAGAGAAAGCAGCTGTAGGAGGGTGAGGAGGAGGATGAATGCTGGGGTTGATGAGCTATGCTGGGTCCCTCTTGGCAGCTGAGAGCTGGCAGTGCCCAGGACCACGTCTCTCACTTACCATGATGGCAATCCCGGAAAACATGATGGCGGAAACCAGCTGCCAGACCCTGCGGGAGAGGGAAGACAGAGGACCCGGCATAAGCACAGGGGTGATCCCATCACTCATACTTAGCAAAGCATTCCTGGCTGCCTGCTCAGCCATCACCTTCATCCTCCCTCCTCACACAACTGAGGTGGCCACGAGCCTCCCATGGGAGCCACAAGCTGTGGCCAAGGGTGCTCAGACGACTCAGCTCAAAGGTGGCTTGACGTTTTCTTACCTGAGCCCCAGTGGTTCCCGGACAGCAAACTTGATTTCATTTCCAAGTACTTGGCTAATCTGAAATTCAAATAGAAGACAGAAGGTGACAGAGCAGACCCCACCCCAGCCTTCAGGCAGCACTCACCAGCCCAAAATCACACATCTAACCCCACATGGGAGTTTATCTCTGAGAGGGCTGGCAGGAGATCAGGACAAGGGATGGGGACTCCACCACTGCCCTGGGCAGCCTGGGCCAGCCCTTGACAATCCTTGCCATGAAGAAATTGTTCCTCATGTCCAACCTAAACCTTCCCTGATGCAACTTGAGGCTGTTTCATCCTATTGCTTGTTCCTTGCGAGAAGAGCTCGACCGCCCCTGGCTCCAACCTCCTTTCAGGGAGTTGTGGAGAGGGAGAAGGTCTCCCCTGAGCCTCCTTTTCTCCAGGCTCAACACCCCCAGGTCCCTCAGCTGCTCCTCAGGAAACTTGTTCTCTATATCCTCCTTTTACAGGAGCCCCATGGAGCTTGGAGCCATATTTTTGCCAAAGAGGCTGCAGAAGTTAGACACTAAAACCACGCCCCACCACCTTGGTTTGCCCGGGCAGAAGGTCAGTTTTCCATCATTACTGCACACAGGCATCCCTATTCCTTGCCCTCACCTTTGAGCGATGGACCTCGCCGTCATCATCTTCCCCGCCAACGCCCAGGATCTTGCGCGTCTTCAGCCTGCTTACCAGGTCGGTCTGGCTGTGCTTCTTCATCAGTGGTGGAGGCTGCTTGGCCGCCATGCTGGAGGTCCTCCACCCCCAGCCCTTGGCAGCAAGGCAGTGTGAGACAGTGTAGGAACCGGCCACGCTGTCACATCAAATTTCACCAGATTTGGGGGAAAAAAAAAAGCAACCGCTGCCACAGAATCTTCCCGTTAGGCCGGCAGACGGCTCCCCATCATCCCAGGGCAGTGAGCCCCGGCTACGGGCAGCTCATCTCAGGGTGGTCCTGCCGTCACCAGGATCTGCCAAGGGGGAAGGAGAACGGTCAGAGCAGCAAGGCTTCAGCGCGGGCATTGAGCTGTAAACGATTCTGACCTACAAACCACAGACTGCCTTATCTCAGCGTGAGGCAGTGCCCCTCTTGGCTGTTTCCCAGTTTAGGGGAATTAAATGCTTACCAGGCTGGGGGAATTAAAGTCACCAAGTGAAGCTTTGCCTTTTGCCCTTTCCTGGGCCATACCTCACATCCTTCAGCTGTCATTTCAAGCCAAATACCACACAAGTCTCAGGTATTTACCTGTGTCCCCCACCCCCGATGCTGCAGCCCCCACGTTGTGCTAGAACATACCAGCCCCTGAACAAGAAGCCAGAGGCAGGACTTCTGGGACACAGAAGATGATGGCAACTAGAAACTACAAATACCATCTGGGATAAGAACAAGTCAAAGATAACTGATGGAAGCCACGGTGGAAGAGGTAACTTCTGCCTTGGCATGGTGGTATAAAGGTGGAAGTGTTGAGTCACGGAATGACACTGCAATCATGAACACCTGGAAAACCTCCGTTCAGGAAGTGTTTTCTTCTGATTTGTCTTCATTTCATCTTATGCTTGTGTCCAAAGAGCTCACAAGTCTTCGGGGAGCCATGAAATGCGGTTCTGTTTATTTTGGCACTGTGTACGCGTGTGCTGTCCAGCTCCTTTGGGAGGGATTTCCCTCTTGCAGGAAAAGCCCTTCTCTGTGGTTGTCCAGGGAAGAGCTTATTTTGGATTGCTGGGGGTTTTGTTTGGTTGTGGGTTGTTTTGCTCTTACTCCACTGAATAACTAACCCCACATTCCTGGAACGGCAGCGCAGAGCCAGACACAGCAGCCAGGTCGAGAAATACTTCAGAAGTGGGATAACAGAAACCAAGGAAGAAGGTGGAAGCTGGATATTCATGCCCACACGCAAGCACAAGGCAAGAAGCTCAAAAAGTAGGTGCTAGTATAAAAGTTTAGAAGATTCATCATGTCCAGAGTCTGCTGACTCAAACTGTCACAGTGCAGGTACTCAAATCTAGACAATCTGCCTGAGCAGCAGCAGCATCTTACTGCCATGGGTTACCAAAGCCCTCCCTGGGATAAGAGACCTGAAGCTTGTTGGTCTTGATAGGACTTGGGGTGCTGAGTGTGCTGGCCACACCAGTCTGGCACCTCTGGATCCCTCTTGAGTTCTTGCCAGGGAAAGTCTGCTGCCCACACCTCTTGCTCTATCCTATTCATGGTCAGAAATGGCAGAGGAAGGGAAGATGGGATGGGGAAAAAAAGAAAAAAAAAGAAAGAAAAGGACAAAAAAAAGAGGACATCTTCATATCTAGAGAATCTCTCCTGAGGGCAAGAAGCAAAGGAAGGTGATGAGGGTTGAAGGGGGTCTCCATGACTCACCGATGAAGACAGCAATGAACAGCTCAGTGATTAGAGGCAGTTTTCAACTCTGACAGGCTAAAAGATCAAAATTTGCCTTCATCAGTTGTCTCGCCAGCTGCTTTCAGGGCCAGAGCTGGTGGAAATTTATCCACATTGTCATTAGCACTGCTCTCCCATTAGGAATTTCCCCTAATTCATGGTAAACCGCTGGCCAAGAGCCGGGACAACATGGGCTGGGTACAAGCACCAACAGGACCACCATGGAAAGTTGTTCTGGTACATAAAACCCTGCTCCCACCATGGGAAGCACAGCCCCACAGCCAGCTCCACGTCTCCTCATCCCCACCTTCCAGAGAAAGAGCCAGGCTAACGAATATGTTAATGAGTAATGAGCTAACAAATGCATTAGTGCTAATTCAGTGGCATCCGGATCGGAGCCGCCGAAGATCTGAAGACGTGGTACTTACAGTGATGCATCCTGACACACGACAGTTAGAGGATGTTTTCTATCAGCCTGTGCCTTTCCAAAGGGGAACTTCCACCGCCTCCTCCTCCTCCCATGACTCTTTTCTCCTTAATCTGTTTTCTGAGCATCCCAAGAGCTGCGCAGGTCAATCACCATAAACAGGCGATTCCTAGCCCCTGTCACAGCTCCCAGTATCTATGTGCAGTTGAAAGAGGGTTTTATGTTTTTCCTCCCAAATTCTTTTTCATTGCAGGCTCCTTTCAGCACCAGTTCCCCCTTTCAGCTGCTCAGCATACTGCACTCAGTTTTGATAGCTGCTGCTCAGTGGTGCAAAGAAGCCTGGCTGGTGCCACGCTAATGAGAGCTCCATCCCTGCCCACCTCCACAGCTCTTCCCCAGCACCTCCGCTCTACTCCCAGCAGCTGGAGAGCAGAGGAGCTCTGCGGCATGGGAGAGGCGAGACTCCACCACACTACACGACCATGCTGCAGCAGCCAGAGCCAAGCACCCATTGAGGGAGCTGCAAGAGGAGAGACAGACCTTGTTCCTGCAGGCGCCTGAAGTTGATGGCCCACAGCTTCAACAAGCTGCTGTGGAGCAGCTGATGTGTGCAATCCTGCCCACTGGTGAGGACACGGCTTCCCAGGGGCCTGGGGATGGGGCTGCTGCCTGTTTTGGTGGCACTGCCATCCACAGTGCAGACTGTAACGGAATTAAAGAGCTGGCACTACAGTACCTCTTGGCTCAGAGGGTTTGAGGGCACTCAATCTGTAAGCAGAGGATGAGAAAACAAACCAGAGTCAAGCCAGGTTAATGAGCGAAAGGTTTACATGTTTAAGCTGGCCACAAGTTTGTTCAGGTCTATCAAGTTGAGGCCAGGAAGAGGACTCTTGCTATCCTGCGTGGGTATCTCCAGCTCTGGAGTCCTCAGCATAGGAGAGACATGGACCTGGTGGAGCGAGGCCAGAGGAGGCCCCAGCAATGATGGGAGGGCTGGAAGCCCTCTGTTGGGAGGCCAGGCTGGGAGAGGTGGGCTTGTTCAGCCTGGAGAAGAGAAGGCTCCAGGGAGACCTTCTGGTGGCCTT